>VJNQ02000428.1:0-143049 GCA_007827005.2 Populus simonii
GACCAGTTAGGGTTCCTAGTGACCAAAATACTAGGTGGCGACTTCTTACACAAAAAAAAAACCGAAATCAATCGAGGGTCGCCGTGACGCCGCGCTCCGCCGCGAGGGTGCGACAGGATGGCGACTCCACTGGGGATTAGGAAAAGGCTTGATAATTTGTTTGTTTATGCTAATGTGTTTATTGGTTTTTGTTTTCTTATTGAATGATACTTTGTTTAAGCTTAGCATGCATCTTACATTCTGTCATACATGGTATCATCATGCATCACTTTATATTATTATCTTTTTGAGGGCACACACATTTAACTTTAAGTTAAGTGGGGAACTAGCAGCTTGCCTTATGACTTGAGTCAAGGTTTAAGTTTGTGTAAACCCCAACTCTTTGCTGAGTGTTAAGACTGATAGTGATTAGTACATGTGCCATCCCACTATCTACTGAACCATTATATTGCCTTTACGAGGGCGATCACTAGACAGCAAGAGACCCGCTTTAGAGACAAAGTAGTAAACCTACCCTATGTCTCACGTAAAGGAACTAGAACCTATCCTTAGGTTGTATGCTCCATAATATCTTTTGCATCAAAACAAGTCTAACCCCAAAGCATCTTGAATTGCAGGACTTGTGAACAAAATGGCCACCATCACTAAATCTTCCATCATAGACTATGGAAAAAATTCTGAACTCTCACAATTGACTGAAGGAGATTGCCTTAGAAGCGATGCTAAGAAGCTGTCACCAATCAAGAACCTGAATTGCATTATGAATGAGGTGAACAAGTTAACGACTCACTTTCAGAATGTGGATAAGGATGCATTTTTTAAGAAATAACAGACGTTTGGTGGAAATTGCAAGGTAGAAGTTTTAAGCCCAGCTGTGCGAGCCTTAGTTCATTTTTGGGATCCAGACTACCAGTGTTTTTCTTTTGGAAGCGTAGACCTATGTCCCACTATGGAGGAATATGGGATGTTGACTGAGTTTCCAATCTGTATAGGATTTATTTTCCTTTAAGATCTGACAAGATCATCCCCGAACTATCAAAACTGCTCAGAATCTCCAACTTGGAAATGTTTTTGGAAAAAATTGCTACCGGTCTGAAATGGAGGATGCTAGAAATCGAACTGGAAAAGAAGTCAGGATTAGAAAAAGAGAGATTGATTGCCTTGGGCATATTTGGCCTTGTGTTGTTCCCAAGTCAGACGGGTGTAGTGAGTTTGGAGGCCGCAGCTGCTTATGTAGAGTATGAGAACACACAAATCAATCCAGTGGTTGCTATTTTAGCTAAAACCATCTTGACACTTAACCATTGTAGGAGGACCGGAAAAGGAGCAATGAGATGTTGCACGCAATTGTTGTATATCTGGATGGTTAGCCATATCGAAACAAAATAGCCTGTCTTCAATAATTTTTGGTGGTTCACCCAAAGACCCTTGAAGTTAGTAGAAGAAGAAGAATGGGGAGATCTAGACAACCAAGGTTGGGTTGACAAATTAGAAGGTTTGCCTAATAGTGATTTTAAGTGGAGAGCCCCATGGGTAACGACAGTGAAAGTCCTAATGAGTTATGGACATAGACGTTGGGTACCATTGGTAGGGGTTACAGGTTATGTGAGTTATGCTCCTGCCTTGGTGGTAAGGCAACTTGGGGGCATGCAGTTTGTTCCAAGGACTAGGGAATTGCTCAATTCTTTGGTTTGTTCAAAGATCCCATTGCACAAGAAGTTTTGGAGATCATCAAACAAGATTGGAAGCATCTGGTTTTGGTTGAGATAGAAGGTTTAAAGGATCCAAGTGCAAGCAAAGGATATGCAAGATGGAGAGACTTAGCTGCTTTAGCCATGCCTTGTGTAGAGGCCAAATCTCCCCAAACTATAGAAGAGCCTCTTAAGAGGAAAAGGGTCAATAATGAAGAGGAGTTGAGAAGACAAGTGGAAAAGCTTTGGACAGAGTTGGGAAAAAGCAGAAAAGACAAGGCAATGTTGGAAGAAATGATGTTAAAAGAAGATAAAAGGAGAGCATTTCTAGATGAGCAAATACAATCTAGAGATGCGCGAATAACAAAGCTTGAGTTAAAGCTGGGTGAGGAGAAGATTGCTAGGGAAAGGAGTGAGAAAGAGCTAAGAGGATTGAGTTTGGATTGGATGCAAAGTTGCTCTGAACTTGAAGCAATGGAGATTGACTTTAACGATTGCCAAGGAAGTGCAGAATATTTCCAAGAAAGATTTGCACAAGTCCAGTTCGAACTGATGGATAGGATTGGGAAGTATGAGGATTGAACAAGAAATATATGGAGTTGGAAAGCCGTTCGATGGGGATTGCAAAAGAAAAAAGTAAAAGGAAAGGTTTTGAGGCTATTGAAACAGAATTAGCGGTTAAGAAGAATGAGATAAAATTTATGAGGATAAAACTTGACAAGGACGTGAAAAGGTGAAGTATTTGGACGAGAAGCTAGCGCAATGGAAAACACAAGATCAAATCGACGCCAACAACGCTGCTTTAAACAAAACCAATATATTGCTCATAGAAAAGATGACCAAGACAGATGAACAAATGGATGAAGCTGCTGCACATGCTCGATTATTAGAATCAATGCGCGAAATGTGGGAGGGGACATCATTCGCTATCGCTGAAGCCTAGCTGAAACCGATGCCTTTCTAGGGAAGATTGAGAACCGCGGCTTTGCCTTTTTACCTTTGGCTCAAGAGTTTATGGAGGAAAGGGATTAATATATTTTGTATTTCCTTTTTATTTATTAATGTAATAAACTTATCAAGCATTAATGAAAAGGGCGTTGACCCATCTTCTTATGCAAAATCTTCTCTTGGTGAATATGATTCAAGCAAACGACTTGAAAGGCTGTACTCCTAGCAATGTGACAAGAGAACCTATGTTTATAAGGTGGTGGCTATTATTCGTTCACAAGAAGTTTGCATCCATACCTAGTATACAAAGCATTCTCAATCATGCATTTTCTCATACATCTATACACGCATCTGCAGATTAAGAAAAATAGGTCCCCCTTCTAGAATCCAAACACTCGACAAAGAAAAATGGAAAACGAAGAAAGGTCACAACCAGAAGCTCAGTACCAAAGAGAGCTTGAAGGAGTTCGAAATGATGTGGCGCATCTGACCAGTATGCTAGAGCAAATGTTAAGAGCCAGAGATGGAGAGGGAACGTCTACTCAACCTGATGAAGCACCACTAGCAGCTCAAATCCCTGTCGCACCTATAAACGTGGGGGCAAATACACCAAATAAGTAGCAGCCTAATCCCACTCGGCCCATCCAAATCCCTATTACAATGGATTTAACAAACAAGGATCCACATGACGTCAAATTCTCTAATCATGAAGGGTTTGATAAGTGGACTGCGCTAGAAGAGAGGCTAAGGGCAGTTGAAGGAAATGATTTATTTGACCCAATTAAGGCCGCTGAAGTATGTTTGGTGCCTAACATCGTAATTCCAAAGAAGTTCAGAGTGCTAGAGTTTGTTAAGTATACCGGAATGGAATGCCCAAAGACCCATCTTCGTTCCTACTATAACAAGATGGCAGAAGTTATCCACGATGATAAATTGTTAATTTACTTCTTCCAGGATAGCCTGACAGGATCGGCCCTTAGCTGGTATATGAGGTTGGACAATGCTAGGATAAAGAAATGGACGGACATGGTAGATGCTTTCTTAAAGCAATACAAGTTCAATTTTGAGATTGCTCCTGATAGGACCAGTTTGATTACCATGGAGAAAGGAACTCAAGAGTCGGTGAGGGCTTATGCTCAAAGGTGGAGAGACCAAGCTATCAATGTACAACCTCCACTAATAGAAACGGAGATGGTGACATTGTTTGCCAATACTTTTAGGGCCCCATATTACGAACACCTTATGGGTAGCTCAGCCCAGCATTTTTATGATGTTGTGTGAATTGCTGAAAGGATTGAGCAAGGAATCCGAAGTGGGAGAATTACAGAACCTATAGAGAAAAAGGGTTTTTTTAAGAAGAAAAAGGAATTTATGATGCTGTGTGAATTACTGAAAGGATTGAGCAAGGAATCCGAAGTGGGAGAATTGCAGAACCTATAGAGAAGAAGGGTTTTTTTAGGAAGAAAAAGAAAATTGAGGTGAATAACTTAGAAGGCAGGTACCAAGGGAAAGGAAAAAACTACCAAAACTACCAAACACCTACCTCCCAAATCACCAGCATTAATTTTTCCAAACCCTCCGTCCCAAACCAGCCCCATCAAATGAAATTTCCGGCCAATAACCAAAACATTTACCAAAGGAGAGACAACCGACAACCAGAAGAACAATTACCACCTTTGCCAATGACCCTAAAAGAGTTATATGCCAAATTGCTAAGTATTGGACAGATAGCTCCTCTACCACTACCACCTATGCAGCCACCTTTCCCTACCTGGTACAACCCCGAGTTGACTTGTGAATACCATGCTGGTAATGCAGGTCATAACATCGAAAACTGCGTAGCTTTTAAGAAGAGGGTATTGCAGCTTATCAAAATCAGAGGGGTCACTTTAATTTGAAGATTCGCCTAATGTGAATTTGAACCCTCTACCTAAACATGCTGTAGGTGGTAGTGGAGTGAATACTATGGAGGTCGGTAGCAAAGAGAAGGTGCTAAAAGTGACCATGGCGAGGCTGTACGAGATGTTGGTACAATCTAGACATTTGGAGAAACCATCTGAACATTGCATGAGGGAAAATGATTTTTGCCCATTCCATAAAAAGAAAGGGCATCACATTGATGAATGCATTGAGTTTCATCAAAAGGTTGCGAGAATGCTGACTTTGGGAGAGCTAAGGATTGAGGCTGTAAGAGACAATGAAGAGATAGAGATGATAAAGAATCAGGGGAAATGTAGAGTCCAATCAACAGCTAATGGGCTCTCAAAATTGGTATTAACTAAGCCCTCATATGCAAACAAAGTAGACTATGGAGTGATGCCTGGAGATTATGGTTATACCTCGAATATTGAAACTCCTTTGCCGCTGTTCCGAACTGAGATAAGTGGGCTAACTTGGAGTGGTTGTTGTTTCACACCTAAAGAACTAGAGAAGCAAAAAAGGATAAGGGCAAGGAGGTGTTGGACCTCGATAAAGAGTTTGAGGTAAATAAACCTGTGACTGAGGAAGAAACAAATGAGTTCCTGAAATTGATGAAGCATAGTGAGTATTGTAGAATTGATCAATTGAAGAAGACCCCTGCCAAGATCTCCATCATGTCATTAATACTCAGCTCCGAGCCGCATCGTAATGCTTTGCAAAAAGTACTAAATGAGGCCTACGTACCCTAAGATATTGAACAAAAGACTATGGAGCATCTAGTAGGTAGGATCCATGCTGCCAATTACTTATATTTCACGGAAGATGAACTTGACGCTGAAGGAACTGGACATAACAAGCCCTTGTATGTCACAGTCCGATGCAAAGATTGTCTTATCGGTAAAGTTCTCATCGATAACGGCTCGACCCTTAATGTGTTACCAAGGCATATCCTGGATGAAATGTCGGTAGATCCCTCACACATGCAACCCAGTGTGATGACGGCTAGAGCATACGATGGCTCACCAAGGCAAGTGATAGGGACAATTGAGGTTGAACTAGCTGTGGGTCCACAAGTCTTTCTAGTAACCCTTCAAGTGATGGATATCCACCCTTCTTATAGTATGTTGTTAGGAAGGCCATGGATACATTCTGTGGGAGGTGTCACCTCCTCACTACATCAATGTTTGAAGTACATTGCCAATGGTGTTCTGGTTACTGTTAAGGCTGAGGAGACTATATCAATGGTAAGAAATGTGGCGGTTCCATTCATTGAAGCTGAAGACTGTAAGGATGGAAACCTTCGTGCATTTGAGGTTGTGAATACCGAGTGGGTGCCCGAGAACACTGTGGTGAGGAAGCCAGAAATCTTAGAGGCCACCAAAATGGCTGCTAAAAGCTTTTTGAAACCCAAGATTCCTTTCCCATAAGACATTGAGAAAGGAAGGCTTGAATGGATGGATATAATCAAACTAAAAGCTGCAGAATAGAGGTTTGGGCTTGGATATAAGCCCAAGAAGGAGGATTACAAGCGAGCTGCTGGTGCAAGAAGGGAGAAGAGAATGGCTAGGATTGAAGGAAGGAAGCCTGAAGAAGAAAGCTTAGCCATCCCTCCAATCACGATTTCGTTTCCAAAGGCCGCATATGTGATGCAGCCTGATAATGGACATGGAAACCTCCTTCAAAAGCTTTCTCCAATGAACATAAACACTCTGGAGGAAGATCAAGTCAAGGACATTGCTAAGAAAATTGAATCCGAAAGAAGGGATGAAGAGCTACCACAATTAACCATCCATACTTTGGAAGAAGTTACCGTCAGGACTTTCGTCCGAAAGTTAGTCGAAGGAGAGAAGTTCTAGAATTGGGAGACCCAAAAAGCTCCATTGGTTTTCAAAATGCAATCAACAATGATTTGTTGGATTATAATTTTATCTATGTTGTTTGCCTTTTTCCTATTCTGTTTTGTTTTATTCATTGACAATCGAGGCTCAAGATGTCAATTAGATTTTATTTTTGTTTTTGAGCCAATCTTTTCCTTTTAATGAGATCATGCATTTTCAAATTCATCTTGATGTCTTACTATGCATTTACACATCACTTTCCGCTTTCAGGAACCTTGAAAGCGGATCCTTCACAACAACACCTGCACTTTACATGGCCAAACTTTAAAGAATACATAGTAGCTGTAGAAGATGAGGAATGGGAGGAGAAAAACATATGGGAATTCACAAAATTAATAGAACAACACGAACAGGCTTGGAGGCCCGCTAAAGAGGAACTTGAAACCATAAATGTAGGCAATGAAGAAATCAAGCGAGAGCTAAAAATAGGGACTTTGATCACCCCTAAAGGGAAGGAAGAGTTGATTGCACTGCTCCGAGATTACATAGATGTCTTTGCCTGGTCCTACGAGGATATGCCGGGTTTGGATACGGACATTGTAGTACATAGGATACCACTGGTGGAAAGATGCAAGCCAATTAAGCAAAAGTTAAGGAGAACTCATCCGGAGATCTTAATCAAAGTAAAGGCAGAAATTGAAAAACAATGGAACGCTGGTTTTTTGGAAGTAGTCAAGTATCCACAATGGGTGTCAAACATAGTGGTGGCACCCAAAAAGGAAGGTAAAATCAGAGTTTGTGTGGACTTTAGGGACTTAAACCGAGCTAGCCCTAAAGATAATTTCCCTTTACCACACATAAATATGTTAGTTGATAATGCAACACGCAGCTCCACATATTCCTTCATGGATGGGTTTTCAGGCTACAATCAGATAAAAATGGCACAAGAGGATAAGGAGAAGACAACCTTTGTAACACCATGGGGAACCTTTTGCTACAAAGTCATGCCATTTGGTTTAAAGAATGCTGGGGCCACCTACCAAAGGGCTATGGTGACTTTGTTTCACGACATGATGCACAAAGAGATTGAAGTATATGTGGATGACATGATTGCTAAATCTAAAGAGGGAGAGAATAATGTCCAAATATTGAAGAAATTATTTGAAAGGCTAAGGAAATATAAGTTGAGGCTTAACCCAGCAAAGTGTTCATTCGGGGTGAAATCTGGTAAGTTGTTGGGATTTGTGGTGAGTGACAAAGGGATAGAAGTGGATCCTGACAAAGTAAAGGCTATTCAATCTATGCCACCTCCCAAAGACTGAGAAGGATATGAGAGGTTTCTTAGGAAGGTTGAATTACATTGCTCGATTTATATCCCAATTAACCATGACTTGTGACCCGATCTTTCATTTAAGGAAGAAGAACCCTGGAATATGGAATGAAGAGTGTGATGAGGCTTTTGAGAAAATCAAGCAGTACTTGTTGAATCCACCTCTATTTGTTCCTCCTGTACCAGAAAGGCCATTGATATTGTACCTAATAGTAACCGAAACAACAATGGGATGTGTTGCTTGGGCAAAACGATGAAACCGGAAGGAAGGAAATGGCCATTTATTACCTGAGCAAGAAATTCACGGAATGTGAGTCTAGGTATACTGTGATTGAGAAGTTGTGTTGCGCACTGACATGGGCTACAAAGAGATTACGTCAGTATATGTTGTATCATACTACATGGTTAATTTCCAAATTAGACCCGTTGAGGTACATTTGTGAAAAGCCCTATCTATCTAGCCGAATTGCAAGATGGCAAGTTCTATTGGCTGAGTATGACATAGTATATATGACAAGGAAAGTCATGAAAGGGAGTGTTATTGCCAATCATCTGGCTGACCATGCTATGGAAGATGATGAGTCGTTAAACTTTGACTTTCCTAATGAAGATGTGCTCGCAATTGAGGAAGAGAAATCAGATTGGTGGGTTATGTACTTTGATGGTGCTGTAAATATATGTGGTAACTGAGTGGTGCAGTGATAATCTCTCTTGATAAGAAACAGTATTCAGTTTCAATTAAGCTGCAGTTCAGGTGCACCAACAACACGGCTGAGTATGAAGCTTACATTCTTGGTTTAGAGGCTGCATTAGAGATGAACATCAAAAAGATAGATGTGTATGGAGACTCAATGCTGATCATTTGCCAAGTAAAAAGAGAATGGCAAACTAAGGAAGAGAAGTTAAGGCCTTACCAAGAATACTTGTCTAAGCTGGCTAGAGAATTTGAGGAAATAGAGTTCACCCATCTGGGAAGGGAAAGAAACTAGTTTGCAGATGCTTTGGCCACATTAGCATCTATGGCCAAGATAGACTTTGGGCACAAGGTACAGCCGGTACACATCAATATTAGAAATAACCCAGCTCATTGCTCCTCAGTCGAAAGAGAAGTGGATGGAAACCCTTGGAACTATGATATCAAGAATTTCATCCAAAACCAGGCATATCCCATGGGGGCATCCAAAATTGACAAGAAGACTTTGAGGAGGTTGGTGACACGACCAAA
The DNA here is from genome assembly GCA_007827005.2 of Populus simonii. Lineage (NCBI taxonomy): Eukaryota > Viridiplantae > Streptophyta > Magnoliopsida > Malpighiales > Salicaceae > Populus > Populus simonii. The sequence continues at coordinate 8,953 of VJNQ02000428.1, forward strand.
AGATTGATGTCTTCTCCCAAGTGCAGGAGTGTTGAAGTAATAAATAACCCGGCAAGACCGGGGTCGAACCACAGGGAGGTTAATTGTATAAATTATAGATAACAATAATACAAAAACAACAATAACAACAATAATATAATAGTGAGAAGAAGAGAAGAAGTTGATGAGAACTTTGAGATGGAAGATTAACGTAAGGATTAAACAATGATAACAACAAATGTCAAGGTTAGAGGATCCACTAATGGTATTTCAAACAAGTATAGTATAAACTCTTTTATTCAATTGGAAACCACACACAAAGGAGGTTCCAATCAGATTATAAATTGTTAACATGATTACATTAGTTATCTTATTCGAATAATGCTAATACTTGTAAATGTTGTCAGGCATTCATGATTATAACTTATGTTAACAACAAATCAAGTTCCTTTCATAGCTCAGGTGTCGGTTATACCATACAGTATGGGCTATGAAAGTGCCAAGTATTTGTTGTACCAAGTGTTATACAACATAAATCTAGATTAACCATTTAACAAGCAAAGTATTAAAAGTGAACAAGATAACAAATATAAAGCATGTTAGTATCCAACATTAAGGTCCATGTTAGTTTATATTATACTTATTTTACACCATTAGTGTACCCTTTTCATCTTGACATAATTAACTTAGTTAAACATAATGAAAGAAAGAAACATAAAGAAACAAGGAAAGGAAATGAAAAGCATAAGCAAGAAATTAATATAAGCAAAACTTAAGCATTACAAAATATAAAGAGAGAGCAAGAGCATGATCTTGATCTGAACACCAAGATGCCTAAATACATGGCAAATGCCTCCTTTTATAGGCCAAAATTCGGAACTATTGATTTGTTGACTAATTGATGAATGGGTGGCCACATCTTGACTTGATGACAATTCTTATCTTCTTGTCTTCCAAAAATGTCATTGATAACGTCATAATTTGAACCGACTTTAATCATGAAAGCTCTAGGAAATTGTCTCATCTTTCCAGGGTAAAAATTTGAGATCATTTGGACTTCTAGAACTCGAGATATGGGCTGAACACTGAACAGTGTCTGGGCTGCAGGACAGATTCAGACTTCTTTGTTGTTGCTACAATTTGGACTTGAAAAAGGCCTTCTTAAATCTTGGACTCCTCATGAAAGTTATAGGCCTATGTCTTAGCTTTCCATCCATATAAGTGGACCTAAATCCGAGATCTACAGCTCCAGATATGACCCGATTACCAAACAGTGTTCCAGTTTGGACTGCACCAACATCTCTTTTCTAAGTTTGGCCATCTCTTTGTCCTTTCAATTTCAGTACTTCAACTCATCAATCAATTCTTTCATTTATGTGATAGGCCTGCATTTAAGATGAACATTTACCATAAATTAAAGGTATCTTATATTATTAGATATGTTATTATAAAACATGCTTTAGTTAAGGAGTTATTGATACTTCAAGTGCAAAATGATGATATAAAACCTTGATAAAAATACACTTTTAAGTACTAATCACACCCCCCAACCAGCTTATTACTAGTCCCTAGTAATCAAAGCGTTAAAATAGAAAAACAATTTGCAACTTTCACAAAGCAAGGCATTCATCATTCAACTTCCATTAATCTATCCAGATAAACAAACTCTCATTAAATTTTATATATCTGCTCAATATCTCTTAAACAAAATATTAATAAACCTTCTTTGTTAAGTGCTCAATATATGAAACATAGATGATGGGGCTTCTATTAGAAGAAAACAATATTTTGTTCTAATGTTTAAGGTTAACTTCCTTGGGTTGGGATTATTTTATTTTATTTTTTTTTCTTTCTTTTTTTATTTTTTTTTATATATATATGTACATGTTACTTAAAACACAATGCATCTTTAACCCATGTAACGAGCTTTCAGCTAATGACTCCCAGACCAGTTGATCTTAGGGCATTAGGTGTTGAGACACCCCTACGAGCTTAGTAACTCGGGTTGCAGATACTGATACGTAGATAGTGCAATGTTTGATTCCCTTAAGCTTTTCTCCTTAACCCATGTAACAAGCTTTGGGCCAATAGCTCCCAAGTCAGTTGACTTTAGGGTATTAGGTGTTAAAACACCCCTTCGGGCTTAATTGCTTAGGTTAGGGAGGCTACGAAATCAAACTTATCTACGTTTTTATTATCATCATTTTTGTTTTTGTTTTTTTTTTGTTTTGTTTTTTTTTTTGAATTGAAAAGCATAGACTATCCCTATCCCTTAGTTGTTACCTTTAACAAAAGAACATAAATAATGTAATAATCTAATGTGCAACCCACAATCATATGTTACAGTGTGTGTGTGAAAATGAAGGTTTAAGAATACTTGTTAAATGAGTATATGAGCAGAATCAAGTGATAATAATGTGAGAGTTTGTATACCTGAATATTTCAAGAAGTATTCTAATAGGCCTTGTTATGAATATTGCAAATAACCATTGGAAAATGTTTACTAAGATGCGTCTCAAGAGTCACTAAAATTCCTCCTTACTCTGCCATCCTAGTAATAACAGTTTTGTCAAATGGCTTTAATAATAGCAAAAACAGTTAGTAAGTTAGTTTTTTTTTTTTTTGGTGTCAACTACTACCCTCTCCCCCCAACCAGAACAAGACATTGTCCTCAATGTCATAAGATAGAAAGATAGAGTATAGAAGACATCACCTAAAACAACGAACACTGACAAATCTGAAACACACTTAAACAAATATAAGAAATAACACCACAAAATAATATGCTATTAATAAAACCAAAAGACACAAGGATTCACAAATGAAGGCTCAAATCCAATCTAAGCTTTTTACGGCTTTCCTTAGTTGACCAATTTATGCGACTTATGGAAGGATCAATTACAGGGGTGAAAGATTGTAGTTGGTCGATCAATTGTTCAGCAGTAGCAGCAGAGATTATGATTTGTGCCGAAGATGTTAGAAATTCCTGTTCCACAGCTTGATCAAGAAAAGACAACAAATTATCATAAAAACCATTAACATTGAGCAAACCTATAGGTTTATGGTGAATGTGCAGTTGGGCCCAAGAGGTAATATGAAAGATCTCTTCCAATGTGCCCAGACCACCTGGTAAGGCAATGAAGGCATCAGCATGGTTAAACATTGTATTCATTCGATCAAACATTGTGGAGACCTGTAGTTCCTCTCCAATTGTTTTTCCAATGATGTCCCCTTTTGCTAAAGCTTTGTGGACAACCCCCAAAACTTGACTACCTCCTAAAAATGCAGCTATTGACACACCCCCCATTAACCCAAGGCTGCCTCCCCCATACACTAAATGAATCTTTCTTTCAGCTAGGACCTGACCAAGATGATTTGCCGCTTCTAAAAATGCTATTTCCTTCCCAGGACTGGATCCACCGAAAACACAAATATTTTTTATGTGATAACTTGAGGGACCTGCCATTTCTACACACTTCTATATCTGTCTAATGTAAGGGTTGAGTAGAAATGAGGGGAAGGAAGAGAAGATTTTATAGATGAGAAATTGAAGATGCAATCATACCCCTATATGTAGACCAGCTGGAGTCTCACTCTCTCTCCCTCTCCCTCTCTCTCTCTCTCTATTTATTTAATTATTTATTTTGAAAAAGCATGTGTATGTACAGGTAGTTGTGATTGTGGCTCACATCTTCCCTTGGTTTTACGTCCAAGAACGACTTAAACGCCCTCTATGGGTCGGGGATAGGCTTCCCATCCAGTTTTCTTAAAAACTGGCAAACAGGGTCTTTTTTAGTCAGATTCCCAAGACTAAGTTGATCATGTTCTTTATGAAAATGGGGCCATAAATCATGAATAGCACGATGCACATCTCCACTAGGATGCATCTCAAGGGTTAATAGAAGATTATCTAAAGACCCCTTACTCAGGCCATCCTTAATGAATTGTATTTTATCTTCACGGTTTATAGATACCATTCCTAAAGAACGACATGTTGCATTACAAGTCCATCTGGCACATCGGTGACAGACTTTCAGTCGTTTTGCACGACGTTTCTTTGCAAAAGTGCTTTTACCTGTTCCAGGCATGTGTGAAATGAAAGAATTGGAGGACTCACCTATAATCGGACCTTTGCTTCAATCAGCCAGCGAATATCTTCAGGAATTCCATGATTCATTAACAACTTCAATCTTGCACACCTAGCACGGTAAATTTTTGTAATCGCATTCTGAGGCAGAGCGGGAAAGTACTTTTTCAATTTTTCAAGAGTGGTGTCCATTTTCAAATGAGAATTGGAGAAGAGAGTCAAAGAAGGGAGAAAAGCAAAGATTGCACAAATATACAGATATCAGTTATTATGGGAAACTGAAAGAACCGACTTAAGTCACGGAGTACCGTTATCCGCCTTTGACCGGGGTGAGAGAGACTAGCAAAACAAGAGTCACACCAAAAGAAACACAAAAACAATGTGAGAAAAACAAAATAATCAACCTTTATCTACAGGATCATTCAAACCAATGGATTCATTTTCACTAGGAAAATTATCAAAGTAAGCTTTCAAACGATGTCCATTTCCCTTAGAAACATTGTCATTCTCTGGATTCTCAATATCAAAGGCCTCATAAGGATACACATGTTTCTCAATAAATGGACCGCTCCATCTTGATCTTAGCTTTCCAGGAAATAAATGGAGTCGAGAATTATAAAGCAAAACTTTTTGACCAGTATCAACTTTTTGACAATTTTCACAAGTTTTGCAGAATGCATGTGTGTCCTTGAACATGGTGGGCCAATAAAATCCATTTTGTAAAATTTTCGCAGTTGTCTTTTTTGACGAGAAATGACTCCCACATGCTTCAGAATGACAAAGTTTAATGACATTACTTACCTCATTGTCAGGAATGCATCTTCGAAATATTTGATCAGGACAATATTCGAATAAGTAAGGGTCATCCCAATAAAATTTCTTCACTTCGTTCAAAAACTTACCTTTGTCTTCGGTACTCCAATGAGTTGGCAAATCTCCTGTAGCAAGAAAATTGATATTTTTAGCAAACCAAGGCATTGAACTAAGAGAAAGTAAAGAGTAATCGTCGATTGGTGTGATGTCGGATGCTGAATCTGTTGTCACTCTTGACAAAAGATCCGCATCAACATTTTCGGTGTCTTTTTCATCTGTGATTTCTTCCTGAGAATAAATCATTTGCAAATCTTCAGATTCATCCAATTTAATTTTACTCAAAGTAGATTCAAGTTGATCATAAACTAATTCTTCAATAGAATCTACTTCTTGTAAATCATTATCATCTCCAGGTTGCTTGCAAATGTTGAAAATATTCATCTCCAATGTCATGTTCCCAAATGATAGCTTCATCAGTCCATTCCTACAATTAATCAATGCATTAGAAGTTGCAAGAAATGGATGTCCTAAAATAACAGGAAATGAATTACATGCTTCAACAGGTTGTGTGTCCAAGACAATAAATCCACAGGATAAATGAATTTATCGACTTGTACTAACACATCTTCAACTATTCCTCTAGGCACTTTTACAGATCTATCGGCAAGTAAAAGAGTTACAGAAGTTGGTTTTAACTCACCTAGATTGAGACTTTGAAAAATTGAATATGGAAGTAAATTCACACTAGCTCCAAGATCAAGTAAGGCTCTTTCAATTTTATGTTCTCCAATAAAGCAAGAAATTGTAGGACAACCAGGGTCTTTATATTTCAATGCATTATTGTTCTGAAGAATGGCACTTACTTGTTCGGCTAAAAAGGCTTTCTTTTTCACATTCAATTTTCTCTTCACAGTGCACAGATCTTTCAAAAATTTAGCATAAGAAGGAACCTGTTTAATAGCATCCAACAAAGGTATATTGATTCTTACCTGTTTGAAAGTTTCAAAGATTTCAGAGTTGTGATTGACTTTCCTTTGTTTCGTCATGGCATGAGGAAATGGAAGTGCTGGCGGAGAATCAGTCTTTTCTTTGCAATGATCAGATTCAACCCCTTCCTTACCCTCAGAGATTGACTCATCATCATTCTCACAAGGTTCAAGACTGGGTTTTTCAATAATCTTACCACTGCGAAGAGTGATGACTGATTTGGCTTGATCCATGTGTTAGCTTCCAGAACTACTTGCATTCGCATTGTATTGCCCTTTTGGATTTTGTTGTGGTTGAGATGGAAACTTACCTTTCTCTTAGAAACTGAGAGCAGATGTCAATTTTGCAAGAGTATCTTTAAAATCTGTCATGCTTTGAGCAAGTTGAGTGTTGATCGTCTCTTGCTTTTCCATGAATGCATGCAATGTTTCCTCAAGATTTCTTCTAGGAGGTGGAGCATAAGGAGGTGCATATCCATGAGAATTTTGGAAATTATGGTGTGCTTGAAACGGTGGTTGTGAAGTTTGTGCATTATTGTTATCACTCTTCCAATTGAAATTTAGGTGATTTCTCCAACCAGGGTTGTATGTTTGCGAGTATGGGTTATGATTGGGCCTTTGAAAACTGTTTAATGCATGGGCTTGTTCATGGAGACATTCTTTAAAAGAAGGTAAAGTTGGACAGTCATTGGTTTCACAAATTTGACACACAATGTCTTGAATAGATTTTACTTGACCACTCTTTTTTAATTTTAGTGCCTCGACTTTTCTAGCTAAGGATGCAAACTTGGCTTGGAGGTCATGATCTTCCCTAAGGTTGTACATACCTCCACTAGATGTATGAGGTTGGGTTTTACTTGGTGCCTCATAAGTTCCTGTAGTGTCCTAATTTTGCGCATTTTCAGCTAGCAAGTCTAGGTATTCCATGGCTTCATTAGGGTCTTTATCCTCAAAAGTTTCATTGCACATCAATTCAACCATTTGCCTATCTCTAGGAGTTAACCCTTCATAAAAATGTGACACCAATCTCCATGTTTCAAAACCATGATGGGGGCAAGTATTAAGCAAGTCTCGATACCTATCCCAACATAGGTAAAATGTTTCTCCTGGTTTTTGAGTGAAAGTGATTATTTGTCTTTTGAAATAGTTTGTTTTGTGAGATGGAAAAAACTTCTTTAAAAATTGTTGTTGCATTTCATCCCAAGCACGAATGGATCCAGGTCTCAAATTTTGTAGCCATGTTTTAGCTTTATCTTTTAATGAAAAAGGAAAAAGCTTTAATCTAATGGTGTTCATGCTACAATTTGAGTCATTATAGGTGTTACAGACCTCCTCAAATTCCCTTAAATGCAAGTATGGATTTTCTAAATCTAAACCATGAAAAGAAGGTAAAAGTTGAATAATGCCTGGCTTAAAATTAAAATGAGATGCATCAGGTGGAAAAACTATGCATGAGGGTGCACTTGTTCTTGTGGGATTCATGTGGTCTCTAAGTGTTCTCACTCGGTTATTCTCATTATTCTCATTATGAAGCGATTGGTTATCTTCTTCGGCCATATTTTCTGAAAATGATGAGGATACCCTACAAAGTCTACCACTTAATGTACGTGACCAAACTCTCATGCACGTGTAAAAAGAGAATAAAAAGAAAAAGAAAACAAAAGAAAAAGAAACAACACAAAAGAAACAGAGTTAAATACAATAAAAGTAAAAAAAGAAAATAAAATAAATACTATAATTTGTACAAGAATTTACCTTCCCCGGCAACGGCGCCAAAAACTTGACACGACCAAAAGATTGATGTCTTCTCCCAAGTGCAGGAGTGTCGAAGTAATAAATAACCCGGCAAGACCGGGGTCGAACCACAGGGAGGTTAATTGTATAAATTATAGATAACAATAATACAACAACAACAATAACAACAATAATAATAATAGTGAAGAAGAAGAGGAAGAAGTTGATGAGAACTTTGAGATGGAAGATTAACGTAAGGATTAAACAATGATAACAACAAATGTCAAGGTTAGAGGATCCACTAATGGTATTTCAAACAAGTATAGTATAAACTCTTTTTATTCAATTGGAAACCACACACAAAGGAGGTTCCAATCAGATTATAAATTGTTAACATGATTACATTAGTTATCTTATTCGAATAATGCTAATACTTGTAAATGTTGTCAGGCATTCATGATTATAACTTATGTTAACAACAAATCAAGTTCCTTTCATAGCTCAGGTGTCGGTTATACCATACAGTATGGGCTATGAAAGTGCCAAGTATTTGTTGTACCAAGTGTTATACAACATAAATCTAGATTAACCATTTAACAAGCAAAGTATTAAAAGTGAACAAGATAACAAATACAAAGCATGTTAGTATCCAACATTAAGGTCCATGTTAAGTTTATATTATACTTATTCTTACACCATTAGTGTACCCTTTTCATCTTGACATAATTAACTTAGTTAAACATAATGAAAGAAAGAAACATAAAGAAACAAGGAAAGGAAATGAAAAGCATAAGCAAGAAATTAATATAAGCAAAACTTAAGCATTACAAAATATAAAGAGAGAGCAAGAGCATGATCTTGATCTGAACACCAAGATGCCTAAATACATGGCAAATGCCTCCTTTTATAGGCCAAAATTCGGAACTATTGATTTGTTGACTAATTGATGAATGGGTGGCCACATCTTGATTTGATGACAATTCTTATCTTCTTGTCTTCCAAAAACATCATTGATAACGTCATAATTTGAACCGACTTTAATCATGAAAGCTCTAGGAAATTGTCTCATCTTTCCAGGGTAAAAATTTGAGATCATTTGGACTTCTAGAACTCGAGATATGGGCTGAACACTGAACAGTGTCTGGGCTGCAGGACAGATTCATACTTCTTCGTTGTTGCTACAATTTGGACTTGAAAACGGCCTTTTAAATCTTGGACTCCTCATGAAAGTTGTAGGCCTATGTCTTAGCTTTCCATCCATATAAGGTGGACCTAAATCCGAGATCTACAGCTCCAGATATGACCCGATTACCAAATAGTGTTCCAGTTTGGACTGCACCAACATCTCTTTTCTAAGTTTGGCCATCTCTTTGTCCTTTCAATTTCAGTACTTCAACTCATCAATCAATTCTTTCATTTATGTGATAGGCCTGCATTTAAGATGAACATTTACCATAAATTAAAGGTATCTTATATTATTAGATATGTTATTATAAAACATGCTTTAGTTAAGGAGTTATTGATACTTCAAGTGCAAAATGATGATATAAAACCTTGATAAAAATGCACTTTTAAGTACTAATCAGTTGGCAATGGATTTTCATCTTGATGGGGAGATTTTGTATAAGAAATCATCTGACGGGACTTTGTTGAGATGTTTGGATGAATTTGAGGCAAAAAGCACGTTACGGGAAGTCCATGAAGGGATTTGCTCAACCCATGCTAGTGGACATGTAATGGCTAGGAAGATACAAAGAGCCAGGTACTTCTGGATGACATTAGAGAAGGATTGCATCGACTATGTCCGAAAATGTCATAAGTGCCAAGTAAACAGTGACAAAATCAACGCCCCTCCAGCTCCTCTGTTTAACTTGACATCTCCATAGCCCTTCGTGATGTGGGGAATTGATTTGATTGGACCTGTAAACCCAAAAGCCAGCAATGGTCATAGGTTTATTCTCGTGGCTATCGACTACTTCACAAAATGGGTAAAAGCCGGGTCATTTTCTCATGTGATGCAAAAAGTGGTGAAGAAATTTATTGAGAGAGATTTGATATGTCGGTATGGTCCACCAGAAAAGATTATAACTGATAATGCCCAGAATTTCAACGGCAAGATGATAATAGAACTCTGCACTAAATGGAAAATCAAGCATTCCAATTCTTCGCCATATAGACCAAAGATGAATGGTGCAGTAGAAGCCGCTAACAAGAATGTCAAAAAGATTATTCAGAAGATGGTAGTCACCTATAAGGATTGGCATGAGATGTTTCCATTTGCCCTTCATGCATATCGCACCGCAGTTCGAACCTCAACAGGAGCCACCCCGTACATGTTGGTATATGGAATGGAGGCGGTGATGCCTTTAGAAGTGGAAATCCCATCATTAAGAGTACTGTTAGACTCTAAGCTGGAAGAGGTAGAATGGGCAAAAGTTAGATATGAACAGCTGAATCTGATCAGTGAAAAGAGGATAGCCACAATCTGTCATCATCAACTCTACCAAAGAAGGATGGCCAAATCATATGACAAGAAGGTTCGACCTTGAGGATTCCACGAAGGAGATCTTGTACTGAAGAAAATATTGCCTTTACCTGGAGAAGATCAGAGTAAATGGGCGCCTAATTATGAGGGGCCTTACGTGGTGAAGAAAGCATTCTCAGGAGGAGCTTTGTTGCTATCTAGAATGGATGGAGAAGATCTAGTTAGGCCCGTGAATTCTGACTCCGTAAGGAAATATTACGCTTGATGTATTCCATAATTTCCCAATCAATAAAATAAAGTTTGGCCATGAATTCTCTCTATAAAAAAACCTTTTTCTTCATAAAGCGCATGATCTCATAGCATTTGAAATATTTTACTTAAACAAACTCTTTTCTTACGCATGACTAAGGAAATGACTCTATCAATTGGAGGGAACCAAACCAATTTTAAAACTAACAGGTATTACACACCACACTGGGGGCAAAACAAATGCACATAGGGGTCCATAGTGAACCAAAGCCCAAAAGGGTATCATCATAGAAACTTCAAAAAATTTTATGAGAATTGCTAATTGCATTGAAGGTTGTAGTTTTCATGAACAAAACCAAAACTTTTGAGTTTTCCTTTTAAAATAATAATAAAAGACAATACTCAATGGAGCAAGAAAGGGCCCCATAAGGAACCAAAGATCTCTTCACCAAGAGGATATGAAGTATAGGGTGTGGAGCATATTCCAGTTCGAGAGAAAAGGTTGGACAAACAAATGGAAACAAGAGCTTGAAGAAGTTTACAATGAAAGGGGGACCTATGTTTCCAAGATAGGTAACAAAAACATGCATGCTATATTGTCATAACACTACCATGGCAGGAAAGGTGGGACGAAAGCCAAACTAGTTCCAAGTTTTTGAGAATCACTAAGAGACAATCTCAAGTTAACAGAGCTACGGAAAAGAATATGATTTGTGAACCAGCATTGTTTCATTTCCTCGAGATAAGGTGTTTTCTTTTGAAGTTTGAGATGGGCAGGTCACCTGATATTGAGACCATTTCTTAGAAAAGCGAGGAGTTTCTAAGAATTTTAGGACGGGCAAGTCACCCGATATTGAGACCATTTCTTAGAAAAGCATGGAGTTTTCTAAGAATTTTAAGAGGGGCCGGTCACCTGATATTGAAATCGTTTCTTAGAAAAGCATGGAGTTTTCTAAGAATTTTAAGAGGGGCCGGTCACCTGATATTGAAATCGTTTCTTAGAAAAGTGTGGAGTCACCTGATATTGAAATCGTTTCTTAGAAAAGTGTGGAGTTTTCTAAGAATTTTTAGAGGGGCCGGTCACCTGATATTGAAACCGTTTCTTAGAAAAGCGTGGAGTTTTCTAAGAATTTTAAGATGGGCCGGTCACCTAATATTGAGATTTATTCCTTAGAAAAGCGTGAAGTTTTCTAAGAATTTTAAGATGGGCCGGTCACCCAATATTGAGACCGTTTCTTAGAAATGCGTGGAGTTTTCTAAGAATTTTAAGAGGGGTCGGTCACCTGATATTGAAACTGTTTCTTAGAAAAGCGTGGAGTTTTCTAAGAATTTTTTAGATGGGTCGGTCACCTGATATTGAGATTTATTCCTTAGAAAAGCGTGGAGTTTTCTAAGAATTTTAAGATGGGCAGGTCACCCGATATTGAGACCATTTCTTAGAAAAGCGTGGAGTTTTCTAAGAATTTTAAGAGGGGCCGGTCACCTGATATTGAAACCGTTTCTTAGAAAAGCGTGGAGTTTTCTAAGAATTTTAAGATGGGCCGGTCACCCGATATTAAGATTTATTCCTTAGAAAAGCGTGGAGTTTTCTAAATAATTTTAGGATGGGCAGGTCACCCGATATTGAGACCATTTCTTAGAAAAGCATGGAGTTTTCTAAGAATTTTAAAAAGGGCCGGTCACTTGATATTGAAATCATTTCTTAGAAAAGCGTGGAAATTTCTAAGAATTTTTAGATGAGCCAGTCACTCGATATTGAGATTTATTCCTTAGAAAAGCGTGGAGTTTTCTAAGAATTTTAAGATGGGCAGGTCACCCGTTATTGAGACCATTTCTTATAAAAGCATGGAGTTTTCTAAGAATTTTAAGATGGGCAGGTCACCCGATATTGAGACCATTTCTTAGAAAGGCATGGAGTTTTCTAAGGATTTTAAGAGGGGCCGGTCACCTAATATTGAGACCATTTATTAGAAAAGTGTGGAGTTTTCCAAAAAATTTAAGGTGGGCAGGTCACCCGATTTTAAGACCATCTTTTAGAAAAGTATGGAGTTTTCTAAGAATTTTAGGATGAGTAGGTCACCCAAAATCGGAGCATTTAAAAAAAAAAAGAGAAGTTTTTCTACAAATCTTAAATAGGCAGGTCACCTGATAGGGAGACCATTGTTTAAGAAAAGCAGTGAAATTTAGCAGGATCAGACGGTTTATCTTTACAACACTTACTACGCGAAGCGCTTGACAAGTTTTGCTTCGTAAGCATTGTAAAGAGGGGGCATCTGTTGTTACTCAATTTTGGACCCCACATGCTAGAGACGGTGTATACCTCTTTTGAACAGAGTGTAGGAGTTTAGCTCATATTCGCCAGAAGATTGACAAAAGCACAGAAAGAAGTATTTTTTTTTTTTGAAACCTTGTTTGAGCTGTTTTCTGCTCTTTTTATCCTTCCCCTTTACTACCAAAATCATCAAGTTTTCTTAGGTTGATCAGGAGTCTTCATAATGCTAAATTTGTTTTTTTTATCTAGTCTTTAAGGTTGAATAAATCCCTCAGAATTTGCACTAAAAAATGGTTCTGCTACTGTTGCAATTTTTTGTTCCAACTTAGGCTCTGATTCTGACTCAGTTTCGTAAGATATCTGACCATCCTAGGTATATTCTGTCACTCATTATATGTTGAAAAATTGACGTACACCTTTATTAGGTCCTAGGGATCATTGTTCTTAGAGCAGATTCTCAGTCAGATTTGGATTGTCAGATCAAGAACCTTTTTGACCAACTAGATTACTACCAGTTTCTGTTCTGTAAAAAGATGTTATCTCACTTCAACTCCTTCATCAAAGTTGTAGTCCTAGATGCGTAGATGAATCTGAGCTTTTGAATCACTTGATTTTGATAACAGAGGCTTAAGATGTTCCCGTTTTAATATCTAACGTGAAGGCAGAGAATTCTGCCGCGAGAAGGATATTGACCCGAGTCTGCACTAAAAAAACTCTATTTTTGGCCTAGTTTTTGTGATTTTTGTTCTTAATTCATACTCTCAGTCATATCAGGATTCTCAGCATTCGTCAGTTTTTGAGTTAGACCCGGAGATCCCTTTCGACCAACCAAATTACTGCTAGATTCTGTTCTGTAAAAAGATTTTATCTCACTTTGACTCCTTCATCAAAGTTTTAGTCCTAGACGCATAGATGAATTTGGGCTTTTGAATCACTTGATTTCGATATCAGAAGCTCAAGATATTCCCATTTGAATATCTAACTTGAGGGCAGAAAATTCTGCCGCGGGAAGGATATAGCCCAAGTTCGCGGGGCTGATTCGAAGGATTTTTTTTGGACCAAGGACTGAATCAAAAAGTGTTAAAATGAGGGATTGAATTGAAGAAGGATATTGAAAGCTGGAGAGGGGGGTTGGATCATCATAAATGACAGGATTTTTACCACACCGAATAAGGAAAATAAGACTTTGCAGCTGCACCCTCCATCTGATTTCTTTCCTTTTTTCTCTGCTGTTTTCCTTTCTCATCATGCCTGATTTTTGGAGCTGAAGACCACGTTTTTGTTGCCTCATTACCATCCTCTAAAACTGGAAAGAAATCAGACGTAAAGCACCAACACAAAATCAGAATATTGCAGTTTCCTTTTTGCGTTTTTTTACTGCAAATCAGTAGGGATTTGTGTCCTAGGATTAATGCATTGAATACTTCCTAAATAGAGACATATTTAGACTATATATAAGCCCTTCTAATGACCTAACAGGGAGGGGGAAAGAGCAAAAAAAAGAAGAAGCAGAAAACAAGAGAAAAAAAAGGATAAAAACACAGCAGTTTTGAAGGAAAACGCAAGAGAGGCAGGCGACGGGGAAACCAGTTATTTACCAGCATATAGCTGAAATATTTCGTCCGTTTCAGCATCTCTATTTTCGTCCGTCATTTTCCAGTAGCTAAGGAGGCATACGTGAGCTGTCTTTTGGTCTTTGGTTTTTATTTTCTACAAACAAGAGCTGCAGGTATAAGCCCCAATCTCTCCTCCTTTGTTATTTTTATACTAGGCATTCGGTTGTAAAGCTGTTTCTTCCCTCTGAATAATTGGTTTCTGTTTAGAAAAACCAACGCTTGCCTATTATTTCCTTCATGATTTTTGAGTTCAGCTGCTGTCCATGTAAAAAGGGTTTGTCTTTCATGTTTAGGAACTTTTACATTTAGGGACTTTCCTTTTTTTTTCCTTACACCCGCTGGAGAAGAAATCAGCTGCATTTGTTTTTTTAGTGATTCCTCCCAGTTTTATTTTGTTCTTGCTGTCTGCGCATTGAGTTGGCTTTGATTTTTTTTCTTATTGCTTTAAGCTTATTGTTGTAACCCATTTTTGGGTCCCCACAAATAAAAAATATATATAATAATAAAAAAAAAAGAATTTGAACAGTGTCGTTTTGACACTGTTCCTCTTCCCGCATGCTGCCAAAACCGAGGGAGCCGCACTCACTGGCCGACCACCCGCCGCGCGCCTTGCTAGTCGCGCCCACTGGCCGACCAGCTGCCGCGTGTCCTGCTCCCCATGCGCAATGATGCCTTCCCCGCTCCCCCTTCGCCTATAAATATTGCCCTTAGCAGCTGCATCCAGGGGGGTTTTTTGGAGGAAAAAACAGAAAAAAACAGAGGAAGAGAGGAAACGAGATAGGGAAAAGAAGGGGAGAAAACGGGGGAAGCTCTGAAACAGAACAAATACACCAACACTGCCAACACCATTGATTTGTTACCTTCACCTTCCCACCTCCCCTGAACCGCTGACAGAGGGAAACACCAGAAAGAGGAAAGAAAGCAAAAAACGGAAGGGAGGGAACTGCTGCAGAGAGGAAAGAACAGTTACTATCACCGGGCTCCCTCAGCCACCGACCCCTCTCAACAGCCATTCCACCACATTAACTCGACAGAACACCAGCCTTTTTTTCTTTCCTCACAAAACCCACAGCCGGTCTTCCCCCTATCCTCTCCAGCTCCCACACTGGACTACCTCTTCATCCCAGCCATGCCCTGCCACCAGCACCTCCACGAAGACGTTGCAGAGAAGGAAGAACATTGTTGACAGCAGAAAACACCGTCAGCAACAGAAGGAGAAGACAAAACAGGGGCGAACAGAGGAGAAAGAGAGGAGAGAAACTGGAGTAAAACGGACTAGAAGGAGAGAAGACTTTGGGACAAGAGAGATGAAACAAAGACATTGACAGAGAGTAGAATAAAAGCAGACGTGAAAAGGAAAAAAACCAGAGGTGGGCACCTCTGCACAGGGAAGAAGAAGAGAAAACAACTGCTGTCCCCGGCTTCCACAGCCACCGACCACCATCCAAGCCACCCCCGGTCGGCCACCACCAGCACCACCGCGAGCGTACGCCATTGCCATCGTCTTCAATCACCGTTTTCGCCACCAGGTTTGCTCCCCACGTCGCTGTGCATGCACCATTTCCTTGCATTTCACTGTTCAAGTGAAATATAATTCACTTGAACAGTGAAATAGCATTTCACTGTTCGTGAAATATAATTCAGCATATGCACAGTAACCCCAGCCCAGCCCATGCTGTGAACAGTAACCAGTCCATGTTTGTTTTGGGCTGGAACCCCAGCCCAGCCCATGCTGCTGGGCTGAGTCCAGCCCTGTAGAAACCAGGCCCCAATTTATTTTGGGCTGATTTCGGCCCAGTTTCCTTTTGGGCCGGGTCTGGCCCGTTCGAACAAAAATTCTTCAAAAATTATTTCAAAAAATATGTGATTTTCTGTAATTTTATTACTGTATTTTGATCAATATCGGTTTGTATTTTTATACTGTAAAGATACAAATCCGGTATTAAAATACCCGGTTTTCGTCAAAGACATAAAAAATAAAATAAATTAAAAATGTTTTGTTTTCATGCATACGGCCTAGTCTCTCCAATATATATGTATAAATATTATAACATCATATTTTCACACAACAAAAGAAAATTTCAAAAACAATATATGTATTAGCATGCATTTTGGCTTTAATAACCAGTTTATTCAAGCCATGAGAATTAGGCCAATATTTCAAAAATTCTAAAAAAATCTTTTTGTCTTCTTTTAGTATTTGGGATTACGAATTTATACGTAAAACATATTCCTGATATTAAAAATATGGTTTTTTTATATAGACATTAGAACGGTTAGGTTTTACCCGATAAGATAAGGACCTCCTTATTGAGGAGGACTTTTCTCGAACCATAGACGGACCAACAACTAGGAAACACAACGAGACCTTGAATTTTATTAGACAAATAAACAATGCAGCTTACCTTAGGTAGGGCGTATTTGGGGTGCTAATACCTTCCCTTTACGCAACTAGTCCCCGTACCCAATCTCTAAGACCAGTTAGGGTTCCTAGTGACCATAATACTAGGTGGCGACTCCCATTCCATTTTCTACCAACAAAAGACAATATTTTCTTGTCTCCCCACATTTGCCAGATAGATACCACACACTTCCTAGATTTAAAAGTGGAATACTCGCCGCGACGCCGCGCACCCGCGACACTTATTATAAATCTTAGAATATATATCATGGTTGTTTAGCTTTTATTGCGATTTTTCTTTTGTGTTTAATTGTGATGCTTGTGTTTGGATAAAAAAAAATTTAAAGTTTTTTTGTGTGTTGCATACGGCCATTAACCTCACATGTTTTGAACGTTTTTTTATATATATACAAAAAATATTGGAAGTTTTGAAAAAGTGTTTTCGCATGGATTTCTTAAACACAACAAAAAATTATTTTCTTGCGTTTCTGGATTTTACAACAAGTTTGTAAAACTCCAAAGGGTATTGGCCAATATTCAAAAAAATATAAAAATCTTATTTTGGGAGGAATTCATCTATTATTCACCGCTAATGTTTGGATAAAGAAATCCTTAAAGGACGAATATCCAAAATATTATTGGGAATAATAAATCCGCACACATCCTTGAAAGAAGCCTTGATTATAATCGAGGACATTTCAATTTTTTTTTACTCCACGGTTTACGAGCCGTGAGAGTATAAAACACTAAGAAAAAAATAGGTTTTTAAAGCACCCTAGATTTCTAAATTTTTGCCCCTCCTCCTTGCGATTTACGAGTCGCAAACTCTTGAAAAACTAAGGGGAAAATGAGCTTTTAAAGTACATGGAACTTCCTAAGATTTCTATCTTAATAAATTTAGTTTGAATCAAACCTAGAAAAACTGATGGGATTAGAAAACACCAACACTATAGCAATTATAAAACAAACCAAACACCAAGCAGCTTACCTTAGGTAGGGCGTACTAGGGGTGCTAATACCTTCCCTTTACGCAACCAGTCCCTTACCTTAGAATCTCTTAAAGACCAGTTAGGGTTCCTAGTGACCAAAATATTAGGTGGTGACTCCTTTACACAAAAAAAAAACCTGAAATCAATCGAGGGTCGCCACGACGCCGCGCTCCGTTGCGAGGGTGCGACAATGAAAAAAAATCAAAGAGAAGAAGTATTAATTTGAATATAAATTAAAAAATTATTTAAAAAACACATATAAAAAAAGCATGATTGTTTTTCTTAAAGCCAAAATTACTAAAACAAAGTTAGATGTTGTCGGGCCTAATAAGTCAGGTCAACATCTGGCCCATTTAGGAGAACTCGTGTGGGGATCTATTTTTAAAAAATATAATTGAGGCAAATAACATGTCATCTGCTCCAATGTTTTTTTAAAAAATAACAAGTCAGACGATGTGTCGCTTGACTTCGCTAAGATTCCAGCTACTGACCATATTTTTCAACCCATTTTTTACTCTTTATTTTTTTAAGAACTTTGAAACCATCATCTATTTATAGTGTCTTTTCCATTTTGGTCCCTTGACTTTCAATTTTATCCTTAGTCAACAAATTTGATTCAATTAGAATTTAATTTGGCTCATCATGATATAAAGTTTTTTAAAAATATTATTGTTAGAGAATAATATAAATCATATCTTGGAACCTTACCTAATAACTTAAGTTATTAAATTGAGATGATTCCTTGACATGATATCAAAGTCTTGTTAATCAAGTTGTCATGAGTTCGAATTTCACCACCCCTATTTTATTTGATAAAAATTAAGTACAAGGTAATATGGGCATCTGCAAGTTTAAAGTCCAAAAGACTTTTTACTTAAAAGGGTGTGTTAGATAATAATATAAATCATATCTTAAAGCCTCACCTAATAGCTTAAGTTTTTAAGTGAGATGGTTCTTTGACATTAATGATAAGTGGTTATTAGTTCGAATCTCGGTACTCCTATTCTTTGACATTAATGAGATGGTATTATGGGCATGTGAAAATTTCAACATCAAAGAGAGGGTGTGTTGGAGAATAATATAAATCATATCTTGGAACCTCACCTAAAAGTTTAAATTATTAGATTGAGATAGTTCTTTGACAATATATTAGAATCCTATTAACCAAGTGGTCACAATACCACCCCCATTCTAATTAATAAAAATTAAGTGCAAGGTAGTATGGACTTGTGTAAGTTTCAAGTTTAAAAGACTTTTACTTGATAATGTATGTTACAAAATAATATATATCATATATTAACATCTCACCAAATAATTTAATTTATTGGATTAAAATAATTTTTTGATAGTTACTATATAATAAAAAATTAGAGTACAAACTATAGACCACATTCCCAGCAGTCAAATTTTGGTAGGGAATTAAATCTGGTAAGGAAAAATTGATTTTTTTTTTTTGTTTGTTTCAAACATTATAGGCGGATTTTCAAAAATCAACTAAGCATGATGAGCAAGGCACACTCAAACGGTCAGGTACCATTTGTTTTTTTTTTTTTTTTCAAAAGTCATATGCTTGAACTCTGATTTGTACATGGCCAATAAATGCAAACTTATATATGAGCCTGCAACTTCATTTTGCTTGAAAATTTAAAAAAAAAATTCAAATGAATTTTTTTATTGTTTTAATGTGTTTATATCAAAAATGAGAAAAACAAAAATATTATTTTAATATATTTTTTTAAAAAATATTTTTTAAAAAATATATTTTAAAAAATAATATTAACCATATTTATAAATAGACCCAAAATATGACTCAACTTGACTGGTTAACAAAGTGACTAGTGAACCCATTAAATGGTTTTTTTCCTAGAATATCCTGTCATTATATAAAGTTTTTAAAAAATATTATTGTTAGAGAATAATATAAATTATATTTTTGGGTTTTACCTAACAGTTTAAATTATTAGATTAAGATGATTCTTCGATATAGTATTAGAGCCTTATTGATCAAGCTATCATGAGTTCAAATCTCAACGCCCTCATTCTATATGAAAAAATTAAGCACATGATAGTATATTGAGCGTGTGGAAGTTTAAAGCTCAAAAAGCTTTCACTTGAGGAGGTGTGTTAAATAATAATATAAATCATATCTTAGAACTCTACTTAACAGCTTATACTTTTGGGTGAGATTGTTTTATAACATGGTATCAAAATAAATTTAGGTGAAATGGTTCTTTGACATTAATGACAAGTAGTGTAGCTTGAAAAAAAAAATATATTCATTTTCTTGTTGCATATCAAATTTAAAATTTTAATTAGGGTTGATTTTTGAAAGAAATACTAATATATCACTTGATACCCTAATCTTATTAAAAGAAGGACTTAATTGAAAATAATAAGGGTTCAAATAATATAGATTCAACTCTTATGTTATCATTTACTATTAAAGAGTTCAAAAGATAGTTTTCTTGATATTTTTACTTTCACATCTTACCGAGAAACATTCAATATGCATCTTGAATTGAAGTTTCTGATAAAGCTTTCAATTGATTTAAGTAAAAACTATTTAATGATAAGTTTATGCTAAGAAATTGCAATTCAAAGTTTTTAGTTGAAAGTTTTTCTCCTGCTTTCTCCTTTTCAATCTGGTATCAATTAATGTTTAATTTTTTTTCTTCTTCTTTTTATCATATGTAGCAAAACAAACCCCAATTTGTGTATTAGTTTTCTAACATGTGATAAAATATTAATGATTAAAAAATAAATGTATTGACACATAATCAATCAATGTATGTTAATCATTAAATACACTTAAAATTGCTTGATTTTACTATTACATATTGATTCCAATGTGATAACATTAATAGTAGGCTTGGCATAACAATAGCTTTCGCTATAACTTAGTGTTTTGTTTTGTTTTTTTTTTAAAATTTAAAATATGTTACGAATTATTTTTATATCTTTTTTTTATATCAAGTAATTTCACCGTTGTGCTAGCTGTGTCCCTTAGGAGGTGAATCCCATGAGGCACTTGTTCCTCACTTCCTCCTTGCTATGCTGAAGTTGATGCATTGTGGGCTTAATCTAGTTGGTTAAGTTTACACAGCCAAAATAGAAATGAATTCTTTTTCATTGATGCTTTTGATTTATTAACAATACTCTAAACGGCGTGCCCACGACACATGTTTTTTTTTTTTCGTTTTTTCATTTTTTTTCTTTTTCTTTTTCTTTTTCTTTTTTTTCCTTTTTTCCCCACATTTTTTTCCCTTTTTTTGGGCTTTACATGTTTTTTTAACTTTTTTCCCAAGATTGTCTTTTTTTTTCTTTTTTTTCCTGTTTTTTTTTAATTATCTTTGTCGATTTTTTTTTAATATGAACTGGTTAAAAATTTAGTTATGTAGTTTTTTTCTTTAAAAAATTATAGATTTCTACAATATTTCCCTATATGGTTTTTTTATTTTTTTTTATGAATTGTTTTCTTCTTTTTTTTTAAATGGTCTTTGTCAATTTTGCTTTATAGTTTTTTTCTATAAAACACTGTGAATTGTTACAATGTTTCCCCACATGGTTTTTGTTTTACTACAGTGTTTCCCCACATGTTTTTTTCCAAAATTATCTTTGTCGAATTTTTTTTTTAATATTGAGCTGGTTAAGAATTCAGCTTTAATTTTCCCACATGTTTTTTCCATTTTTTTTCCATTTTTTTTTTGCTTTTTTTTTTCCAAAATTGTCTTCTTCTTTTTTTTTCTCAATTTTTTGTGTTTTTTTCAGAATTATTTTTTTTTATTTTATTTTTTAATATGGAGTTGGTTGAAAATTTAGCTTTGTAGTTTTTTTTCTTTAAAACACTATGGATTGCTACAGTGTTTCCCCACATGGTTTTTTTTTATTTTTTTTATGATTTTTTTGTTTTTTTTTCAAAATCGTCTTTGTCGATTTTATTTTTTTCATATTGAGCTGGTTGAAAATTTAGCTTCGTAGTTTTTTCCTTTAAAACACTGTGGATTGCTACAGTGCTCCCCCACATGATTTTTTTTGTTATGATTTTTTTCAAAATTGTCTTTATCGATTTTATTATTTTTAATATTGAGTTGGTTGAGAATTACAACTGTAGATTTCCTCATGAAACACTATAAATTGCTACATTGTTTCCCTGGATAGTTTTTTTTTTCCTTTCATTTTTTTTGTTATGATTTTTTCCAAAATTTTCTTTGTTCATTTTATTTTTTAAATATTAATCTGGTTAAGAATTTCGCTTTATAGTTTTTTCCTTGAAAACATTGTGGATTGCAACAATTTTTCTCTATATAATTTTTTTTTATTTTTTCCACAAATCCACGACAACGCACAAATATGCCTCAAACCCACGGCATCACGCGGGTATCGCATCTAGTTATTTTATATTAGTCGTAATTCTTCATTCTTGTAATAGCATCAACTGGTTTACGGTGAATGAAAATTTTTGTATACTAAAATATCGATTTTAAAATAGAATTATGTTTTTTTTTTAATATAAAATTGTGCATGTTAAATAACAGTTTAATTTTTAAATAAAATAATGTTAGATTAACTATAAAAAATAGACAATTTCAAAAAGTTTTTAACATTAAGAACTCTTTGCTTCTATTAAATTTTTTGTTCCTTCATATCATTCATTGTTTTGAGAGAGTTATGTCTATAAATTTAATTTATTGTTTATTTATCAAAAATAAAAGATTTAATAGACTTAAGAGAAAAAGTAGTACAATCCTTTACTCATTAACATTCTATCAATAAATGTGTAAGTTGATTTTTTTTACATATACTCATTCACATATATTTATATATCTAAGTAGAAACCATAGTTTTGGATGATAATACACACACACAAGAAGTTTTCCAAGTGACTTGCTATATATAAAAATATGAACTTTTAAAAAAATTTATTTGTTAATTTTTCTCTAAAAATTAAACTTGGGATCTAAATGTACACACACACTCGTACGTATAAGTATAAGTAGAGGCTGCACTCTTCCTCCCCACTATCGAAATCCTTGTGCTCTCTTAAAGATCAGCTTGTAATCCAACTTAGGGGTATTTCCGAGACTATCGCTACTCTTTATGATTGGTATCAGGGCCTGGTTCCTTTATTACTAATGCTCATGAGTTCTTTCGTCCTAAAGGCTCTACTGTCAGCTGGCATAGTGTTGTCTGGGAGCAGTGGTTTTTATATCGGTACAGGTTTATTCTTTGGCTTGCTGTTATTGGTAAGCTCAGAACTCATGATCGCTTCAGCTTCCTCTCCACTGATACTATTTGTATCCTTTGTAACCGAGAAGTTGAATCCCATGCTCACCTGTTTTTCAGTTGTGATTGGTCTGCTCTCTTATGGAGTCATATCAAGCACTGGCTTCGCATGAATCGCTCTATGTCCTCCCTTTCTTCTGCTGTTAGAGGTCTGTCTAGCCGGAGTAAAAGGTTGCAACATAGATTGAGACGAGTTTTTCTTGCTCTTCTTGTGCACTTAATTTGGAATGAAAAGAACAGGAGAATATTCGAGCATGTGTCCCAGGCGGTTGATTCTGTCTTCCGCAAGTTCCAAATCTTGTTCTTCATGGTTCTTCATTTCTATGAAAATCATACTCCTCCATTACTGTGACTGCATGCTTCTGTATTCGCCATGAAAGAAGTACGTGTTGGGTTTTTTTTTTGGTTCCTAGGCAATTTGGCGTTAGACTTTTTGTCCCCTTTGGTTTGGATTTTTGTGCTTCTTTGTTATGCTTCTATGAATCCTGTTTGTTTGGTTAGTTTGGGCACCCTATCTAGGATTTGGTTCTTTTTCTAATCATTGTTTAGGAAGCTTTTGATTTTCTTTTTTCTGGTTTTCTGATTAGTACTTAAAAGTACATTCTCATTAAGGCTTTATATCATCGTATTGCACTAAAGTATCATTAAATTCTCTAACTAAAGCATGTTTTATAATAACAAGTCTGATAATATAATATATCTTTAATTTATGGTAAATACTTGTTTTGAATGCAGGTATATCTCACAATTCAAAGGATTGATTAATGTGATTAACTATTGAAAGTGAAGAGACAAAAAGAGGATTAGGCTAAGAGAAGAGATGCTGGTTCAATTCCAATCTGGAACACTATTTGGTTATTGGATCATAACTGGAGTTGTAGAACTTGGATTATGTCCACTTTATATGGATGGAAAGCTAAGACAGAGACCTAAAACTTTCATGAAGAGTCCAAACTCAATTCTGCCGTTTTCAAGTTCAAATCTTAGCAACAACGGAGAAGTCGGAACCTGTCCTGCAGCTCAGACACTGTTCGGTTTTCAGCTCATATCTTGAGTTCTAGAAGTCCAAATGAGCTCTGGTTTTTTTTGTTGGAAAGCTGAGACAATTGCCCACAGCTTTTATGGAACAAAGGGCTCAAATTCTGATGTTAGCAATGATATTTTAGCCAGCCAACAATATCAAGAACCAGCAGCCAACAATGTCAACAACCAGCCACCAAATCAATGGTTGGCCACCAACTATTTTCTTAGTCCACCAATCAATAGTTCTGAATCTTAGCCTATAAAAGGAGGCATTTGCCATGTATTTAGTCATATTATTTTTCAAATCAAAATCATCTTCTTGCTTTCTCTCTTTGTAATGTTCAAGTTTTCTTTCATGTTATATTAATCTCTTGTTTATGCTTTTTCATTTCCTTTCATATACTTAGTTAACTTGTATCATAATCATATTCTTATCTTGTTTATTTATGTTTTTCTTCTTCATTATGTTTAGCTAAGTTAATTATGTCAAGGTGAAAAGGTTTTACTAATGGTGTTAGAATAGGTATAATATAAACTCAACATGGACTTTAATGTTTATATCCAAGAAAGTTTGTTATTAGCATGTCTTATCTTTTTATCTTACTAATTCTTAATACCTTCCTTGTTAAATGGTTAATCTAGATTTGTGTTGTATAACACTTGGTACATCAAATGCTTGATCCTTCATAGTTTTCGGCCGACATCGTTGTTATGATAGGAACTTGATTTGTTGTTAACATAAGCTAGCAACATGAATGCTTGATGATATTTATAAGTATGGTGTTACTTAGACAAGATAATTAATATGATCATGTTAATACTTTATAATGAGCCATTAATGATAAATCATCCGATTGGAACCTCCTTTGTGTGTGGTTTCTAGTTGAGTAATAAAAAGAGTTTATATTATATTTATTTGAAATACCATTAGTGGATCCTCTAACCTTGACATTTGTTTTATCATTGTTTAATCCTTACATCAATATCACATCCCAAAACTCTCTTCAACTCCTTTTCTGTTATTATTCTCTTTAAATCTTTATCTTTATCTTTATTTTTAATTTATACAATTCACCTCCCTATGGTTTGATCCCGGTCTTGCCGGGTTATTTATTACTTCGACACTCCTGCACTTGGGATAAGACATCAACTCTTTGATCGTGTCAAGTTTTTGGTGTCGTTGCCGGGGAGGTAAGTATTGTACAAATTTTATATTTCTTTTATTTTCTTTTGTTTTTACTTTTATTTGTTTTTCTAATTTTGTTCTTTTTCTTTTTCTTTTTCTTTTCTTTTCTTTTGCACTTGCATGAGAGTTTGGACACGTTCATTAAGTGGTAGACTTTCTAGAAAATCCTCATTTTCTTCAAAAAACATGGCCGAAGAAGATAACCAGTCAATTCATAATGAGAATAATGAGAATAATCGTGTGAGAACACTTAAAGATCACATGAATCCAACAAGAACAAGTGCACCATCATGTATAGTTTTTCCTTCTGATGCATCTCATTTTAATTTTAAGCTAGGTATTATTCAACTTTTACCCACTTTTCATGGCTTAGAATTAGAAAATCCATACTTGCATTTAAGAGAATTTGAAGAAGTTTGTAACACCTATAATGACTTAAATTGTAGCATGAACACCATCATATTAAAGCTTTTTCCTTTTTCATTAAAAGATAAAGCTAAAACATGGCTATAAAATATTAGGTCAGGATCCATTCGTGCTTGGGATGAAATACAACAATAATTTTTAAAGAAGTTTTTTCCGTCTCACATAACAAACTCTTTCAAAAGACAAATTACCACTTTCACTCAAAAACCAGGAGAAACATTTTACAAGTGTTGGGATAGATATAAAGACTTGCTTAATACCTATCCTTATCATGCTTTTGAAACATGGAGATTGGTCTCACAATTTTATGAAGGGTTAACACCTAAAGATAGGCAAATGGTGGAATTGATGTGCAATGGAACTTTTAAAGATAAAGACCCTGATGAAGCAATGGAGTACCTAGACTTGCTAGCTGAAAATGCTCAAAATTGGGACACCACAGGTACGTGTGAGGTACCAGGTAAAACTCAACCTCATACATCTAATGAAGGCATGTACAACCTTAGGGAAGATCATGACCTCCAAGCCAAATTTGCATCTTTAGCTAGAAAAGTTGAGGCACTAGAATTAAAAAAGAGTAGTCAAATAAAATCTGTTTAAGAAATTGTGTGTCAAATCTATGAAACTAATGAACACTCAACCAATGATTGTCCAACTTTGCCTTCTTTTAAGGAATGTCTCCACGAACAAGCCAATGCTTTAAATAGTTACCAAAGGCCAAGTCATAACTCATACTTGCAAACGTACAACCCTGGATGGAGAAATCACCCAAATTTCAGTTGGAAAAGTGGTAACAATAATGCACAAACTTCACAGCCACCATTTCAAGCACAACATCATTTTCAAAATTTTCATGGATATGCACCTCCTTATGTTCCCCCTCCTAGAAGAAATCTTGAGGAAACACTACATGCATTCATTGAAAAGCAAGAGACAATCAACACTCAAAATGCTCAAACCATGGCAGATCTAAAAGATACTCTTGCAAAGTTCACATCTGCTCTTAGTTTTCAGGAAAAAGGTAACTTTTCATCTCAACCACAGCAAAATCCCAAAGGGCAATACAATTCAAGTACAAGTGGTTCCAGAAGCCAACATATGGATCAAGTCAAATCAGTCACTACTCTTCGCAGTGGTAAGGTTTTTGAAAAACTCGTTCTTGAACCTTGTGAGAAAGAAGATGAGTTAGTCTCTAAGGGTAAGGAAAAGGTTGAACCTGAACATTGCAAGGAGGAGACTGATTCCCCACCAGCACTTCCATTTCCTCATGCCATGACCAAACAAAGGAAAGTTAATCTCGATACCGGGATGTATTGTGGAGGTATACTAGTGATTAGTACTTAAAAGTGCATTTTTATCAAGGTTTTATATCATCATTTTGCACTTGAAGTATCAATAACTCCTTAACTAAAGCATGTTTTATAATAACATATCTAATAATATAAGATACCTTTAATTTATGGTAAATGTTCATCTTAAATGCAGGCCTATCACATAAATGAAAGAATTGATTGATGAGTTGAAGTACTGAAATTGAAAGGACAAAGAGATGGCCAAACTTAGAAAAGAGATGTTGGTGCAGTCCAAACTGGAACACTGTTTGGTAATCGGGTCATATCTGGAGCTGTAGATCTCGGATTTAGGTCTACCTTATATGGATGGAAAGCTAAGACATAGGCCTACAACTTTCATGGGAGTCCAAGATTTAAGAAGGCCGTTTTCAAGTCCAAATTGTAGCAACAACGAAGAAGTCCGAATCTGTCCTGCAGCCCAGACACTGTTCAGTGTTCAGCCCATATCTCGAGTTCTAGATGTCCAAATGATCTCAAATTTTTACCCTGGAAAGATGAGACAATTTCCTAGAACTTTCATGATTGAAGTCTGTTCAAATTATGACGCTATCAATGACGTTTTTGGCAGACAAGAAGATAAGAATTGTCATCAAGTCAAGATGTGGCCACTCACTCATCAATTAGTCAACAAATCAATAGTTCCAAATTTTGGCCTATAAAAGGAGGCATTTGCCATGTATTTAGGCATCTTGGTGTTCAGATCAAGATCATGCTCTTGCTCTCTCTTTATATTTTGTAATGCTTAAGTTTTGCTTATATTAATCTTTTGCTTATGTTTCTCATTTCCTTTCCTTGTTTATCTATGTTTCTTTCTTTCATTATGTTTAGCTAAGTTAATTATGTCAAGGTGAAAAGGGTACACTAATGGTGTAAGAATAAGTATAATATAAACTTAACATGGACCTTAATGTTGGATACTAACATGCTTTATATTTGTTATCTCGTTCACTTTTAATACTTTGCTTGTTAAATGGTTAATCTAGATTTATGTTGTATAACACTTGGTACAACAAATACTTGGCACTTTCATAGCCCATACTATATGGTATAACCGACACCTGAGCTATGAAAGGAACTTGATTTGTTGTTAACATAAGTTATAATCATGAATGCCTGACAACATTTACAAGTATTAGCATTATTCGAATAAGATAACTAATGTAATCATGTTAACAATTTATAATCTGATTGGAACCTCCTTTGTGTGTGGTTTCCAATTGAATAAAAAGAGTTTATACTATACTTGTTTGAAATACCATTAGTGGATCCTCTAACCTTGACATTTGTTGTTATCATTGTTTAATCCTTACGTTAATCTTCCATCTCAAAGTTCTCATCAACTTCTTCCTCTTCTTCTTCACTATTATTATTATTGTTGTTATTGTTGTTGTTGTATTATTGTTATCTATAATTTATACAATTAACCTCCCTGTGGTTCGACCCCGGTCTTACCGGGTTATTTATTACTTCGACACTCCTGCACTTGGGAGAAGACATCAATCTTTTGGTCGTGTCAACTAGCATTCCCCGTTGATTTTTCTTCTAGAATATCAGCCATTAGGACGTCTTTGGATTACAAACGGAGTGCCAAAATTGTTAAAACACGCACTTTTATGCTCAAAAGAGCCAAAACAGTAACTTCGGCTTGCTGTTTCACAAAATGGACACCACGGTTGCGTCCGGAATGGTTGAAAATGCTAGGAACCAGCTTGACTCGGCCTAAAACCAATAAAAAAATCACTGAGTTAGCCAAAAAACCAATCTGACCGAGTTGACTCACGGAAGGAATATTCTGTCTCTGATAAAGAATATTCTGTCACGGGAATATTCTCTTACTGTTAACGGAATATTCTTATTCTGTCAAGAGAATATTCTGTCACTGTTAGATGACGTGTCTGATGACATGGCAATGTGGACCCTCTGTTGATGACGTGGATGATGACTCAGCGCCAACATATCAGATGACGTGGCTGTCTTCTCAGGCTAGAATTCCGGTACTGTCTGGTTTTTCCGGCAGATTTCCAGCGAAACTTCAGCGAGCTCTACAAGGCTCGTTTCAACTCCGATTTTGATGATCTTTATATTGTTGGACACGTATCGACGAGAGCAATCTCCGCAGAT
This sequence comes from Populus simonii, assembly GCA_007827005.2. Taxonomy (NCBI): domain Eukaryota; kingdom Viridiplantae; phylum Streptophyta; class Magnoliopsida; order Malpighiales; family Salicaceae; genus Populus; species Populus simonii. Next base: position 37,955 of record VJNQ02000428.1, read on the forward strand.
GGTCAAAATCAAGATCCGAGAACTTTTAAAATTCTGCAACTTTGAACAAAGAGCTGAAAAACGTGATTTTTCAGTGTTCTAGCTTTCATAATGCTCTGATACCAATTTGTTGTGCATACTGAACCGAAAGCAAACACAAATAAAACACAAACAAACAGATTTATGTGGTTCCCCAAAACCGGGTACGTCCACGGAGGCAGCAGATTGTATATTATTGGAGGAATGATACAAACACTCAATTCAACCCAGTACAATCCCACAAACCCAGTGTTTCACTCTTACACTCGGTGTTTCTCTCAAATCTGCACTTGCACTCACTCTCACAGTTGCATTATTTTCTTTTGCACTCTTGCACTCTCCATGTCTCCATTTATAGAAGAAATGAAAGCCTTGACAGCAACCAACAAATACTAGACAATTGCCAACTACTACAGAATATTGCAGCTGACTTTAGTGTATTTTTCATAAGTGAGGGTGGTGGAAAATGTTGACATAAACCTTGGTTGGTAGTTGGCGGTTGACATTATTATCAAGAAAATCTAGACAAATCTCCACATTGACATCATTTCAACAACATAAAAAAGGGTAATAACCTTTATAAACTCTGTTGTTACTCATTTTTGGACCCCATGTTTGCTGGAAGATTGACAAAAGCAAATGAAAGAAATATTTTCTCGAAACCCTGTTTGAGCTGTTTTCTGCTCTCTTTATCCTTCCCCTTTACTGCTAAAATCATCAGGTTTTCTTAGATTGATCAGAAGTCTTCATAATGCCAAATTCATTCTTTTTTTATCTGGTCTTTAAAGTTGAAAAAATCCCTCAGAATTTGCATAAAAAAATGGTTCTGCTGTTGTCGCAATTTTTTTTTCCAACTTAGGCTCTGATTCTGACTCGGTTTCGTACGATATCTGACCATCCTAGGTATATTCTGTCACTCATGATATGTTAAAAAATTGACGTACACCTTTATTAGGTCCTAGGGATCATTGTTCTTAGGGCAAATTCTCAGTCAGATTCGGATGCTCAGCATCGTCAGATCAAGAACCTTTTTGACCAACTAGATTACTAGCAGATTCTGTTATTCAAAACGAATTTATCTCACTTTGAATCCTTCATCAAAGTTGTATTCCGGGACACGTAGATGAATTTAGACTTTTTGAATCGCTTGATTTCAATATCAAAAGCTCAAGATATTCCCATTTGAATATCTAGTGTTGAAAGCAGGGATTCCTGACCGCGAGAAGGATTTTTGCCCAAGTTCGCGGGACTGATTCGAAGGATTTTTTTTGGACCAAGGACTGAATCGAAATGTGCTAAATTGAGGGATTGAATTGAAGAAGGACATTGAAAGCTGGAGAGGGGGGCTGGATCATCATAAATGACAGGATTTTTACCACACCGAATAAGGAAAATAGGACTTTGCAGCTGCACCCTCCATCTGATTTCTTTCCTTTTTTTTCTCTGCTGTTTTCCTTTCTCATCACGCCTGATTTTTGGAGCTGAAGACCACGTTTTTGTTGCCTCATTTCAAAGGGAGCAGCTAGCCCTATGGAAGGAAAAAAAAGAGCCACACCATCCTCTAACTAGGAAAGAAATCACTGCTGATCACAAAATCAGAATCAAACATTCTGGTTTCCTATTTCTGCTCAACCGAGAATACACCCTAGAGTTAATGTAATATTTGTTTCCTAAATAAAGCCGTGTATAGGCTATATAGAAGCCTCGGCTGCTGACCTAAAAGGGGGAGGGAAAAACGCACAAAGAAAGAGCATAAAAGGGGGCAGAAAAATAGAAAAGAGAGGGCAGAAAAATAAGAGAAAAACAGATAGAAAAGAGCAGAGAAGGAAACAGCAAAAGAAAGAGAAGGAAAACGCAAGAGAGGCAGGCGACGGGGAAACCAGTCATTTACCAGCACATAGCTGAAATATTTCGTCCGTTTTAGCATCTCTATTTTCGTCTGTCATTTACCAGCAGCCAAGGAGGCACGCGTGAGCTGTGTCTTTCGGCCTTGGGTTTTATTTTCTGCAAACAGGAGCTGCAGTTTGAAGGAACACGCAAGAGAGGCAGGCGACGGTATTCAAGGAAGCACGCGTGAGCTGTGATATTTTTGGTCCCTGGTTTCATTTTCTGCAAACAGGAACTGCAGGTATAAGCCCCAATCTCTCCTCCTTTGTTATTTTTATACGACCGGGTGCAGCAACTGCAGTGCCATCTCCTTCGCCTGTTTCAGCGCCAGGTAAGTCCATGCATTCTCTTTGCTTTGCATTTTAATTATATGTTACTGTGCAATCTTTTGTGGTTACTGTTCAAGTGAATTATAATTCACTTGGACAGTTTGTCTAAATTTTGTGTCCTGCCGGGTCCCCTGCTGAGGCAAGTGACCCGGCCGGACCTAATTCTTTTTTTGTTTTGAACAAAATAAAAGAAAGAGAAAGAGATTTATTTTCTGGAATATTTATTTTAAAGTCTGAATTTTTTTTATGTTGTAAAAAAAATATATACCAATTTCGTATTTAAAATACCCGGTTTTTCGACGCGATGTGACAAATATACATATATATAAAAAAAAATGTTTTTTTTATGTGTTGCATACGGCCAATACTCTAACATGTTTTGAATGTTCTTTTTATATAAAAAATATTGGAAGTTTAGAAAATGTGTTTTCGCATGGATTTCTTAAACACAACAAAAAATTATTTTCTTGCATTTCTGGATTTTACAACATGTTTGTAAAACTCCAAAGGGTATTGGCCAATATTCCAAAAAAATATAAAAATCTTATTTTGGGGGGAATTAATCTATTATTCACCGTTAATGTTTGGATAAAGAAACCCCAAAGGGATGAATATCCAAAATATTATTGGGACTAACTTGTTATTATTCACCGTTAATGTTTGGATAAAGAAACCCCAAAGGGATGAATATCCAAAATATTATTGGGAATAATTTGTTATTATTAGCTGTTAATGTTTGGACAAAGAAACCCAAAGTGGTTAATATCCAAAATATTTTTCTAGGAATAATAAGTCATTACACATCCTTGAAAGAAGCCTTGATTGTAATCGAGGACATTTCAATTTTTTTACTCCGCGGTTTACGAGCCGTAAGAGTATGAAATACTAAGGGAAAAATGAGCTTTTAAAGCACATGGAATCTCCTTGGATTTCTATCTTAATAAATTTAGTTTGAATCAAACCTAGGAAAATTGATGGGATTAGAAAACACCAACACCATAGCAATTATAAAACAAACCAAATTAACACCAAGCAGCTTATCTTAGGTAGGGCGTACTAGGGGTGCTAATACCTTCCCTTTACGCAACCAGTCCCTTGCCTTAGAATCTCTGAAAGACCAGTTAGGTTTCCTAGTGACCATAATACTAGGTGGCGACTCCCTTTATCCACAATCAAAACAAAAGACTCCGAAACCAACCGAGGATCGCCACGACGCCGCGCTCCGCTCGCGAGGGTGCGACAAACTCTATGAATAATAACATATATTTTATGACGAGAGTCTCATTAGATACAAGTCTGGTAAATCTTAAACAATAATAGTCGGTTTTACACAACTATTATTGAAATGCGACTTGAGAGCCCAGCAATCTCACTCATAAATAAAGGAAAGGGAATTCTTATTATTATAAGAGGCCGTGAAGCTTTCATTATAATCTCACAAATTCTTATCCAATTTCTCAATCAATAAAGCATCGGGCATATGAGTTGTATTACCGTTGACTGATAGCTTCTAAGATATATCTCCACAAGGATAAAGCCCTTGAATAATATTTTATGTAGTTCACCACTGTGCTAGCTTTGTCCCTTAGGAGGTTTATCCCCATGAGGCACTTGTTCCTCACTTTTTTGGGTAGAAGTTGCTTATGATGTTGTATTTAGCATGTTTTTTCAACAATAGTCCAAATTTAATGGATTAATTAATTGTTTTGTGTGATAAAATTAATCTAGTAAGTTTAGCTTTAGACAGCCTAAATAAATAGAAAGGTGATTTCTTTTTCATTGATGCTTTTGATTTATTATTTTATATAATCTTACTGGTATGGTAATATGACATGTCACTCATTAACACACACACACATGTGTGTGTGTGTGTTGTTGCCCATTTTTTAAGCCATACGTGCTAATGGAGATCTCTTTTTACCAACTAGATTGCTGCCAGTTTCTATTCTTTAAAACAATTTTATCTCACTTCAAATCCTTTATTAAAGTTGTAGCCCTGGACGCATAGATGAATTTGGGCTTTCGAATCGCTTGATTTCGATATCAGAAGCTCAAGATATTCACGTTTGAATATCTAATGAGAAAGCGAAAATTCTGCCGCAAGAAGGATTTTGCCTCCCAAGTTTGCAGGACTGAATTGAAAAAAAAACTGAAATAAGGGAGTTAATTGCAATAAAAATTGGAAGAAACTTGGCTGGGTTTTGAAGAAACGGAAAACAGGGACAGGATTAATTTGCCGACCAATTACCTTTGCCTTGCATTTTGGCAACAAACGACGCCGTCATGCTTTTACACATTAATATGCATTTGTTTTTCCTTCTTCAGCTGAGGAAACAAGGCGGCACCGTTTTGAAACAGCCCCATTTTGAATTAATAAGCCTGGCACTGTACCCCGTCTGCATTTTCCTTCCCTCCTCTGCAGCTGTTTCTGTTAGGCCTTTTATTCGCTCGTCCTTGCGCCCAGTTTTCAGCTGCACATCACGATTTTAGCTTGATTCCAGCAGAAACGGTTTTGTACGTCCACGGCGCTAGCTGTGAAAGAAGACAAAGGGAGGAGCCTCGCCATCATATGGCTGGGATTTTCTCCCTAAACACAGACGGTTGGGATGAGGGGGCTTGAGAGTTGGTCTCCAAGTTTCTGCTTGGCTATATAAGCAAGCTGTTAAGTAAACAAGAAGAAAAGGAGGAGAGAAGAGAAAAGAGAGGAGACAGGGAGAGTTTAAACACAAAGGAAAAAAGAAAAGAACAGGGAGATATAGCATAGAAAAACTAAGAGAACGGGGAGAGTTTTAAAAAGACAGATAGAAAAAGAGGAGGACGCAGAGGGAGAACAAACAGAAAAGTGAAGAAAAAACAGAAAAGAGAGGGAAACGGGGAGAGTTTAAATACAGAGAGAAAAAGGAGGGGCAGAGGGAAGAGTAAAAAAACAGAGAGAGCTAGCATAGATAAACAAAGAGAACGAAAGGGAAAAATCATCTCCGGTCAATCCTGCATTGTCGAAAAAGAGTTCACCAAACCTACGGGTTTTCTAAAAAATCTTAACGGCAAAAAGAGGAAGGCTTTTCTTTAGTTTCAGAGGCAGAAAAGCAAAGGTTTTCACCTGCCTGCACCTCATTTTCTGCATTTGAACCAGCAGCATCGGCAGGTATAGTTCCTAGTCTTCCACTTCTTTGCTATTATTTAAGCTTGGCATTTGTTGTGTGGTTCTTTCTCAAAACTTGTTTTATGGTTTTTGCTAGATTTTCAGTTTTATTGTGGTGTGAACAAAAGTATTGTGCTTGCCCACTGTCACTGCCAGGCTTTATAGTTCGGATTTATTTGTCTACGTTACAGCTGCGTTTTTTCTTGATCTTACGTTAAGGCTGTATGCTTTTTGGTTTTGGTTTATTGCTGCGAGAGACTGTGAGTTCATGGCCCAGTAGCATCCGCAGATATAGCTACCAGTTTCTGTTATATTCAAACTAGGCATCTGTTGGTTTGTTCTGTTCCAAGCCTGTTTTTCCCTTTGCTCTGAACATGCGGTCTCTGTGTGGATACAGTTTATATGCTCGCCCACTAATTAGTCTTTCATGGCTTTGAGTTTAGCTTATTGTTTAGGTTAAAGGCATTTTCTTTCCTTATCCCCCGCGAGAAACCATGAACTTCAAAGACCCTCCCCACTTTTTCCTCTGTTCGGGTGCCTCCTTGGTTTTAAGTTTATGTATAGGAGGGGCTGTGCTCCTAAATGTCGTCTGTCCAGAGGATAAAGAAAACACAAAGAAAGTCCTTTTTTTACTTGAAGTAACATTGGCATGTCTAGGGAATGTCATTTTTTCCCGTCCCTTTTCTGCCCGCTGGAGAAAGGATAGCCGACCATGATGTTTTTTTTTTTTTATGGTTTTTAGTCTGTGGTATACATGATATAAAGGCGTGCTTTCCGTTTTCATGAAATGAGTATGGCAGTGTCAGAGATTAGAAAAAGGGGTGGGCGGAAGCAACGTTTTCTGTTATAGTTTTGGTTTTCAAATGTTTAGCTTCCATGTGTACATGACTTACTCCTTTCTGTTGAAAATGATGGCCATGCTATGTTTGGGGCTTTGAGTTGATAGACCGATTCTGTTTTGATGAGATTTGGCTTTGGATGACTTTCTTTCCGGGTTCCTCCTGCTTTGTTTTACATGCACTGTCTAAGTTTTTATGAAATATATATGACGGTTTGTCGTTTTAATTGTGTTTACTGTGATGCTTGTGTTTTGATTATAATAAAAAAAATTTCTTGTGTGTTGCATACAGTCAATATCCTAACATGTTTTTAATGTTTTTTTAATTAAAAAAATATTTAAAGTTTCAAAAATGTGTTTTCGCATGGATTTCTTAAATACAACAAAAAAATTATTTTCTTGCATTTCTGGATTTTACAACGTGTTTGTAAAATTCCAAAGGGTATTGGCCAATATTCCAAAAAAATACAAAAATCTTATTTTTGGAGAATTCGTCTTTATTCACTATTAATGTTTGGATAAAGAAATGCCAAAAGAGGTAAATATCCAAAATATTATTAGGAATAATTCGTCTTTATTCACTATTAATTTTTGGATAAAGATATCCCAAAGATGTAAATATCCAAAGTATTATTAAGAATAATTTGTTATTATTCATTAGTACTGTTTGGATAAAGAAATCTCAAATGAGTAAATATCCAAAATATTATTAGGAATAATTCGTTATTATTCACTACAAACGTTTGGATAAAGAAACCCCAAAGGGGTTAATATTCAAAATATTATTGGGAATAATTCGTCATTGTTCACTGTTAATATTTGGATAAAGAAGCCTCCAAGTGGTAAATATCAAAATATATTTTAGGAATAACAAGTCATTATCCCTTAATAATATAAGGACAAATAAACCTATGAAAGGTAAATGTCCAAAATATTGTTAATAGGAATACAACTTGTTTATTTTTAAAATAAGGGCATATTTATGCCTAAAATGTTATTTAGAACAATTTAATTGCACATCCTTGAAAGAAGCCTCAATCATAATTGGGTACATTTCAAATTTTGATTCCATAATTTGTGAGTCATGAAAGTATGAAATACTAAGGCAAAAATAGGCTTTTAAAGCACCTTGAATTTCCTTGGATTTCTAACTTGGTTTTTTTTCTTTTCCTTGCGATTTACGAGTCACGAACACTTGAAATACTAAGGGAAAAATGAGCTCTTAAGCACATTAAATCTCCTTAGATTTCTATCTTAACTGTCTTTAAATTCATAAATTCTGAATTTATTTCAAAATCTGCACCGTTTCTCTTTGGCACTCTATAAACATATCTAAAGGTATGATCCATATTGGCCAAGGGTTCTTTCCCTTAAACTTTGAACCCAAGTTCTTACATCATAGCAGACTTATCCTAGGGAACTGATGGGATTAGAGAACATCAACACCATAGCAATTATAGGCAAACCAAACACCAAGCAGCTTACCTTAGATAGTATTAGGGGTGCTAAAACCTTCCTTTTATGCAACCAGTCCCTTACCTTAGAATCTCTGAAAGACCAGTTAGGTTTTCTAGTGACCATAATACTAGATGGCGACTCCTTTTTTCACAAAACAAAAACCCCGAAATCAAATCCCTGCTCCGAGAAGGGTCATCGCGACGTCGAGCTCTCGCGAGGGTACGACAATATATATATATATATATATATATATATATATATATATATATATATATATATATATATGTAGAAACCATATTATTGTACGATACGCACAATAACAAGTTAACCACATAAAGAATCCCTAATAGAAATAGAACATCAAAAGCCCTTTTTTGAAGGTTCGCACAATAAATTACTAAACACATAACATTACCCTTATTTCTGGAAGTTCACACAGCAAACACATGAAATAAGACAAATTGTTGTAGCTAATGAAACAGCTGGAATTACTTCCCACCAATGTCGAGTTGATCATGAAATAGGTAACCAACCAACCTAATGCAAACATCAAGAACAAAGATCATCCAGGCATCTCGTATTTGTTGATTTAATCCAACCATTTAAAGAAGGATAGAAGATAAATAATCATCTGACTCCATCCTATGCCAAACTAATCATATTTGCTGCCTACATCAATGTACAAGTATTTGCTGCCATTTTACATGCAAGAATGAATTACTAGCAAGTTTTTCAAATTCCAATGCCAAACTAATCATCTGACTCCATCCTCTTCCTCTTTTCCTCTTGCCACCCATTTTTCCAGGTCCACATTCTACAAGTGCTGGTTGGCACGGAGCAACCAGTGCTGGAACCCTCAGCTACTTGAGATACCTGCAAAACCAATTCAAGCATGGCATACACATTCTAACTTGTAAGTCTTATTGTTGAGGGAAACAAGAAATAAAAACACTAAAAGAGAGGCAAGAAATCATGTCAAATCAGCAGCACCTCTGATTGAGCACTCATTGAACCATTTGATGTAGTAGCAAATTTTGTGGTCAGCTTTGGACATTGACGCACCTCTAACCTCCACAAACGAGGGAATATGAAATCATAACATCCATGACTGAAGTAGACAATGTTTGGTAATTTTTCTAGAATCAGCCACCACAGATTGAGGAGCACCATCTTCTTCTTAATATTGGCAGGTGAAGCATGATCATCCTGCCCAAATACTCCCAATAATTGAGAGGATTCTTTTACTTTTAAGTATTTGAAGCCTTTTGAGACCTGAAGCCATGGCTATCGGGAAGAGACTCTTCAACTTGTTGCATCCTGTGATCTCAAGGCGACACAAATTAGGGAAGCATGAAGATTGGAGATCACTTCCTGAAAATATTTGATCCTTTTCATCATCATTATCCTTAGCAATGATTTGCTCCAATTCCTCACAATTTGATATCTCTAGAGCTTTCAGTTGAACAAGACTAGCAATCATGCTGTTTGTGAATACATGTGTCAGCCTCTTACACTCTTTCACCTCCAAAGTAGTCAAATTGCTTGGCATGAGACCCTTCCATATACACCTCAAGTCTGGCAATAAGTTCAAGTGTAATGTTTCCATACTCACCAGTGAAAGTTCATGCCGACCACTTATATTAGTTACAAAACTTCCAACCTGCATTAAGTCTTGTACTCCTTCCAAGTTTCCAATAGATATTTCTTTCAAATTCATAAACGCCTGCATCAAAAGAAAACAAGGGTACCGATTTGTTAGATGTAATTCCTAGTAATTATTGTGCACTTTTAAAACTAAACGAGAGGCAAGAAATCAAGTCAAATCAGGAGTACCTTTGATTGAGCACTCATTGAGTCATTTGATGTAGTAGCAGATTCTATGGTCAGCTTTGGGCATCCATGCACCTCCAACTTCTCCAAATGAGGGAACAAGAAATCATAACATCCGAGACTAAAGCAGGAAATACTTGGTAATTGTATAAGCAACAACTCCTGCAGATTAGGGAGCACCATCTCCTTCTCAATATTGGCAGGTGAAGCATGGTTATCCTGCCCAAATACTCCCAATAATTGAGAGGATTCTCTCACTTCAAGTACTTGGAGCTTTTTGAGACCTGAAGCCATGGCTACCGGGAAGAGACTCTTCAACTTGTTGCATTCTTTGATTTCAAGTCCAAACAAATTAGGAAAGCATGCAGATTGGAGATCACTTTCTGACAATATCTGATGCTTTTCATCATTGTTATCCTTGGCAATAATTTGCTCCAATTCCTCACAATTTGATATATCTAGAACTTGCAATTGAAGTAGACTAGCAATCATGCTATGTGTGAATACACTTGTCTGTCTCTCAAAGCTATACACCGTCAAAGAAGTCAAATGGCTCGGCACGAGGTCCTTCCATATACACCTCAAGTCAGGCACAAGCAGGTAGGACAAAATTAATGTTTCCAAACTTGTAAACCCCTACATCAAAAGGTACCAATTTGTTAGATATAATTCCTAGTAATTTTTGTGCACTTTGGAACTATTATATAATTTTGTTAAATAGATCAACCAATTATCAACAAGAAGATATAAATAGACAGGGCAAAGGGTCATGAGAATATAAAATCATATTTTTTTCATATTTATGATAATCTAAATATAAACTATTATTTTATATTAGTTAAATTAAAAGCAATCATGAAAAAATATACTTATTAACTAAAAAAAATAATTTTTTATATTCGATTTATAATAAAAAAAAATTATGACATTGTCCAAAAAAAATATAAAAGAAAATATTTTGAATTGTACATATTAGTAATTTTTTTAATAAAAATGCTTGATTATTGGTCATTTAAATTATTTTTTCCATAAAAAAGTGAAAAATTGTAAGAAAAAAACAAGAAAAATACATAAAAAATATGTTTTTCGAATTCTCAATACAAATTTGGTGCTTTTGAAGTTCTTTGAATGAGAAAAATATTGTATTTAAAAAGAAAGTTTCAATTTTTACTTTTTGAATCTAATTGTTTAAAAAATTGGATAAAAAAACCAATTTTTATTAATTTTTTGAACCATGACATCATAAGTTGCAGCACTGAAACAAAAAACTCAATATTCTCAGACGGAGCTTTATCGTCCTGTCCAAATACTTTCCATTAATTGGCGGAAGAGCCTCAATTTCACTCCTTTTTAAATTCAGTGGATGGCTAAAGGATTTGCTACCATTTATCCATTACTTTAGTTTTAGAAATAAGAAATTACATTACAGTAATTGATGTCTAACTTCCTAAGCCAATTTAAATCATCAATTAAATTCAGTGGATGGTTAAAGAACTTACCAATTACTTTAGTTTTAGAAATTTGGAGGAAGATACAACAAATTATCACAATGTATTGAGGTTGACAATCTAAATTAGAAAAGAAAAAAAAATGGAGAAATATAAAGGACGTACTCGAAGCTGTGCCAACAAATTACCCATTCTTCGAGGCCATCAATGGTTAACTCTTGCAAAGAAGGCAATTGGACAGCAAAATCCTTTGGACCAAAAAAACTGCACTTTGAAAGAGACAATTTTCTTAGCTGAGGGAAGTCGATGATGCCATCTTTAATTTTAGACTTGACGATGATGTCATCTCCTTCTTCACTGTAAAATACTTGCTTTAAATTGTGAGCTGAATGAATCTTCATCTGTTCCAGGTTCTGAAGACTTGGAGACACGGAGACAGGGAAGACATATTCAAGTTTACCACAGAATCTTATAGAGAGAGTTTTTAGCATTGGGAAGCCAAGAGACTCTGGAATTATTTTCCCTTCATCATCCTTCTCTCTGATAAGACGCTTCAATCCACGGCAATGTCCTATCCGTAGTGTTTCCAGATGAATAAGACTTTAAGCGAGGGACGGTGTGAAGATAAATGTCAGTTTGTCAAGAGATGACAACTCCAGATGAACAAGACTGTGGAGGCTGACATGTCTGGTGGGCCCCTTCCATATACATTTGAGCTCAGGTAAACCTGACAACCGTAACCTTGTTAAAGATGACAGCAGCTCTTTCTCCTCATCCAATTCAAATACTTCTTCCAATGAATCGCATGTATTAATTTCCACGCTCCTTAGATTTTTCAAAGCTTGCCGCCATTTTGCTGGAAACAGAGTGCGAATATCCCCACATTCTCTCACTGCTACATGTTCTAATCTTTGTAAGAAGTCCTTTTGCGACCCATGGCCATGGGTGGTCATCTGATCAGAGGACAATACTATATTTTCTAAACCCTCAATGTTTCTAAAATCAATTAGAGACACAGTAGGAAACAATTGCTCAAATGTCTTTGCATTTAAGGATGCGGCGCTGATATAACCCAAACATAATTTTGTTGGGTATACTCTTTCCGAATACCCATCCCCTAACACTATATCATATTTGAGCAACCTGGGAAAAACAAAATCTCTGGGAATGCATTCAACCTTTGGTATCCACAATGATAATACAGCTAAGTGAGACAGCGAATTTAGCTCTGTTAGGCTTGCATTCATTCCTTCTGTGCTGTCACATCCAACAACATCCCATCCCTTGAATCTCATGATCAACAGTTCTTCTAACTTCTTCAACCTTCCTATCAAATTCACAGGAATCCTTCTTAGATTTTGACAACCTGTCAAATCCAACAACCTTAACTCCTTGAGCTCCCCAATTTCATCAGGTAATTCTTCAACGGAGGAGCACCACATGAAACCAAGAATCTCAAGTCTTTGCAGCTTTCTCAACCAAATGAGGTCCTTACACTCACACCTTCTCAACACCAACGACTGAAGGTTCGTTGAGAATTGAAGTGATTGCAATGACAAACACCCTCCTTTTAGAGACAAAACTTCAATTGCTTTCATCCCTTCAAAAAACCTCTCTGGAACATTCAAATCTTCATTCAGTCCTAACAATAGAACTTTGAGCTGTGGACACACCAATCCTTCGGGAAGATCTGTTAGTTTATTGCCCATTAACGAGATTACTGTACAGCCTTCAAATCTTTTATTCCTCATTGGCCACTCCTGCAACCCAAAGCCAGCCTCTAACATGAATCCGTATTTTTCTGATGATGCTATCTGAATAGCAACATCACGAACCAAGTCATGCATTTTCACATATTCTTCAGTTTCAGTTCCTAACAGCATACAACAAGCTTTGAGGTTTTCGATTGCCACATAAACTCGTTTCCTTGTGTTAGAAATATTTAGTTCTGGAAACTAAAGTTTAAGTATAGGAGAAACAGATTCAAGATGGCAGAGTTGAGTAGAAAGATCAATAATATTCATTAATTTCAAATGCCTATATATAGGCTTACATAGAACTTGGAATGGATTGAAACTCTCAACAAACTTGAGAGATTATTGGAATTGAAAATAACAAACTGCAGCAGAATGTTACTGCTGCAAATCCTGAAGAATCAAAACAATAATATAAAATTCAAATAACATAACTGCACTTAACTCTATCTTACTCAAGGTATAATCTCATAATTCTAACACTCCTCCTTGAGACTTGCCTTGGACAAACCAAGTTTCATCCTTAGAAATTCCAGTCTTGATCTAGGAAGAGCTTTAGTTATTATATCAGCAAGTTGAACATATGTTGGACAATAGTGTAGCTTTATAAGCAGATTCTTCTCAGCTTCTCTTATAGAATGAAATTTTACATTGATGTGCTTGGTTCTGCCGTGTTGAACCGGATTTAGAGCAATAGCAATAGCAGATTTGTTGTCACAATAAAGCTCAGTTGGTGAGCTTTGTTCTTGACCCAAATCACCTAGCAACTTGTTCAACCAAATTGCTTGATTTGCAGCAGCTGCCATGGAGATATACTCTTCTTCTGCAGTTGATTGTTCCACCACCTCTTGCTTCTTTGCATTCCAATAGATTGCACCTGAACCAATGTTAAAAACATACCCAGAGGTGCTTTTCATGTCATCAACACTCCCTGCCCAGTCACTGTCTACATAACCAATTAGTTTTACTCCTCCTATCTTCAAGTACCAGATGCCAAGATCAGTTGTTCCTGTAATGTACTTCAACACCCTTTTAGCAATTCCTATGTGAATATTGCTAGGTGAGCTCATGAACCTTGACAGCAAACCAGCTGGAAACATCAAGTCAGGTCTAGTTGCTGTCAAGTATAGTAAACTGCCCACTAAGCTTCTAAATCCAGAGGGATCTTCAAGTTTCTCACCATCATTCTTTGAAATCTTCTCATTTTGTGCCAAAGGAGTTGCTACTTCTTTGCATGACTCAAGTTTGAACTTCTTGAGTATATCAACAGCATATTTCCTTTGTGAAACAAAAATACCCGAACTACATTGATGTATTTCCATTCCAAGAAAGTAGTTCATAATGCCAAGATCAGACATTTCAAAAACATCTTGCATTTCTATTTTGAACTCTTCCAGCAACTTTGCATTGCTTCCAGTAACTAGCATGTCGTCTACATAGAGTGATATCACCAGCTACAGACCATTTTCATCTTGTTTCAGATACAAAGTAGCTTCATTTTCACTTCTCTTGAATCCCAGTTGAATCAAATGAGTGTCAATTTTGTTGTACCAGGCCCTTGGTGCTTGCTTCAAGCCATAAAGAGCCTTGTGTAGCTTGTATACCTTGTGTTCATTACCAGCAACTACAAAGCCTTCTGGTTGCTGAACATAAATTTCTTCAAGAAGTATTCCATTTAGAAAAGCTGACTTAACATCTAAATGATATACTCTCCATCCTTTTTATCCCGCAAGAGCAAGTAGGAGTCTTATAGTGTCATGCCTAGCTACTGGTGCAAAAGTATCTCCATAATCCACTCCAGCAACTTAAGCAAAGCCTTTAACAACCAATCTAGCCTTGTGTTTGAAGATTGAACCATCTGGATTGAATTTGGTTCTGAAGACCCACTTCACTCCAATTTCCTTTTTATCTTCAGGAAGTTCAGTCAATCTCCAAGTCCCATTTCTTTCAATGGAATCAATTTCTGATTTCATTGCTTCAATCCAAGCTGGAACTCCTGCAGCTTCAGTGTAGTTTGTAGGCTCAGCATGTACAAGATTATATCTTTCGTACACATCAGACAATGGCCTAACCTTAAGTACTGTTGTATCTGAAGTTGCTTCAATGTCTTGTTGAACTTCAACACCAATACTTCTTACTGCTGGTTCAAGTGCAGCTGTGATATTCTGATCAACTCCTTTTAAGTCCCAATTCCAGCAGGAATTCTCATCAAAATGCACATCTCTACTGACCTGAATTTTAGCTGCATTCAGATTGAAAATTCTGTAACCTTTTGATTTTGTTACATATCCCACAAGAATCCCTTTTTCTGCTCTTTCATCCAGTTTCTCTCTTTTGGTAGATGGTACAAGAAAATAGCACAATGATCCAAACACTTTTAGATGTTTGGCTGTAGGCCGGACTCCAGACCATGCTTCTAATGGTGTTTTGTTTTGAACAGACTTAGTTGGAAGTCTATTAAGCAAATATATTGAAGTATTTACTACTTCAGCCCATAGAAACCTTGGCAACTTCTTTTCAAACAAGATACATCTGGGCATCTCCATCACTGTTCTGTTCTTCCTTTCAGAAACTCCATTCTGTTGTGGAGAGTATGGAATCGTCAGCTGGTGTACAATCCCAGCTTCTAAACAAAATGCATTGAACTCCTTCGAAATATACTCTCCTCCATTATCAGTTCTCAACACCTTGATCTTCTGACCACTTTGAGTTTCAGCCATGCTTTTAAAGTTTTTGAACATAAATAGTGCTTGTGACTTGGTTTTCAGAAAATAAACCCAAGTCATTCTACTGAAGTCATCGATAAACAATATAAAGTACATGTTATTGCTCAAGGAGGCTGTGCTCATTGGTCCACATATGTCTGAGTGGACTAACTCCAGCTTGTGAGTTGCTCTTTTAGATATACCTTTGGGAAATGGTTGTCGGTGTTGCTTTCCCAGTTCACAGCTTCCACATGTATGAGCAGTAACATGAATTTCAGACATGTTTTCTACCATTCCAGTATCATATAGCAACTTTAATGAATTGAGATTGTAATGACCAAATCTTTTGTGCCAAAGAATGCTTTCATCAATCTTAGCACTAAACACATGTCCTTTAACAGCATCAAGTTCCAAATAGAAGCTATTACCATCCATTTTGATTTTTGCTATCTCTGAATTATGTGTATCAGTGATAAAGCAAAATTTCTCTTTAAAAGAGACTTCATAACCATTCCTGAGCATATGTGCAACACTAAGGAGATTTTGATCTAGTTCTGGAATGTAAAGAACATTTGTGATGGTTTTAATACCTTTATTTGTGCTGACCGCAACAGTGCCTTTCCCCTTAGCCTGCACAATATCTCCATTTCCCAACTTGATCTTCAGTTGAACTGATATGTCAATAGAAGAAAAGATTGACAGAAACTTAGACATGTGACTTGTGCAGCCACTGTCTATAAGCCATGTATTTAGTTCAGAAGTATTGCTAGCTTGTGATGCCATAAACAAATGCTCTTCAACATCTTTGCCTTCTTCAGAAACATTTGCTTGTTGTTGTATTTGTTGTTGTGATTGTTTCTTCTTGATTCTGCAAAATTTCTCACTATGACCCAGATTATTACAGAACATACACTGGAGAGAAGGTTTACCCTTAAACCAGCAATCTTTCTCAGTATGGTTAGTTCTTCTGCAATAAGGGCATGGTAAGAAAATCTGTCTTCTTGAAAGTGCACTTGTTTTCCTTTTAGAAAACTTGACAAGTTTGTTTCTTGGCAGGTTACCAGCACTCCTTCCCTTGTTGTTTGCTTGGAAAGCCCCTTCAACAGTCTCATCATCTCTCATATGAACCCTTTGCTCCTGAACATGAAGTTTGCTAATTAACTCTGCAATAGTAAGATTTTGCAAATCGCAAGATTCTTCTAGTGCAGAGATCTTAGCTTCAAACTTTTGTGGGATTGACATCATAAGTTTTTCTACTACCTTATGATCTTCAAATGTATTTCCAAGAAGTCTCATTTGATTTACAACATCCATTAATCTACCAGAGTAATCTTTGACAGATTCATTGTCTTTCATCTTCATCAACTCAAATTCCCTTTTAAATGAAAGAAGTTTTACTGCTTTGACTTTGTTGCTGCCTTCAAATTCAATTTGGAGCTTATCCCATACCTGTTTTGGTGTTTCCAGATTCATTATCTTCGTGAAAATATGATCTGCAAGTCCAGAATGTAGGCAGGTAATGGATTTGTCCTTCTTGAGTTTTTCTTCTTCATGTGCTTTCATTTGAGCAATTGTAGGATTTGCATTCAATGGTGGTGGATCAGAATCAGTCACCACAACATTCCATAAGCCTTGAGATCTTAGATAAAATCTCATTTTAACAGCCCAAATATGATAGAGTTCACCACTAAACATTGGAATTGCAGATGCAATATTGCTTGAAGAAGACATTGATAAAAAACAGAAGGAAAATAACTCACTAGTATTTATACTCACCCTCTCTGTGTTTAGCACTCAGAATACTTGCCTCACCCTCTTTGTTTTTATCACTTAAAAGAAAGAAAATGCTTGCCTCACAGCCCGTAGGATTTATATGCTCTGATACCAATGTTAGGAATATTTAGTTCTGGAATCAAAAGTTTAAGTATAGGAGAAACAGATTCAAGATGGCAGAGTTGAGTAGAAAGATCAATAATATTCATTAATTTCAAATGCCTATATATAGGCTTACATAGAACTTGGAATGGATTGAAACTCTCAACAAACTTGATAGATTATTGGAATTGAAAATAACAAACTGCAGCAGAATGTTACTGCTGCAAATCCTGAAGAATCAAAACAATAATATAAAATTCAAATAACATAACTGCACTTAACTCTATCTTACTCAAGGCATAATCTCAAAATTCTAACACCTTGCACCTTCAATGGACTGCACATCTTGATATAACCCGTAGCCAACTGCGTATCTTGTCAAGTCCTCAATTGGAATGTTGTAATCTTCTGGAAATAAACAGCATAGCAAGAAACATAACTTGGTTTTCTCGTGCTTCAAATAATAATAGCTCAACTTAAGACATGCATATGCATTTTTTTGTTCATCAAGTTATTCCATGTCCAGAATTTGAGACTTTTTTAGATGATCAAATGCTACTTCCCACTCAACTGCAGATTTATCTCTTAGAGCCCTTCCCACTGTCACAAGTGCTATAGGCAATCCTTTACATTCTCTCGCAACCTCCTTTGCCACTCTGTTCAAGTGAGAGTCCTCATCACATAAACCTGCATTGATTTTGAATAAAGCCCATGCTTCATTTTCAGATAAGACTCTTAATAACACTTTTTGCTGGCACTTCATAGAAGAACATATGTGTTCAAGACGTGTTGTTAGAAGAATTTTACAACCCCTGTGAGCATCACCAAATGGGATCCCTATCTCTTGCAAGTCAATATCTTTCCAAGCATCATCGAGGATTACACTACTAAAAAAGGGGACTATTAGCATCTGATTTTAGCAACGGATAATTCCGTTGCTAAATTCAGTAACGGATTTGCAACGGATTGTATATTTATTAATTTTTTAATATTAGCAACAGACTTTAGCAACGGAAAATCCGTTGCTAAAAACAACATTAAATTTGCAACGGATTATCCGTTGCTGATTGAAAAAATAAATATTTAAATCTTAATCTAAAACTAAAATTACACAGACCATTGATGAAGTATTTAGCTTTGACAATCTCAACCGTTAATTAGCAATCCTGAACTTACACTCTCTCCCCTTCAGAAACGTAAACAGAGCAAATAAACAAACAACCCAGAAAATGCTAATTAACTTGCAGTGAATCTCTTCATCCCCTTCGTCCCCTGATCATAGCATCTATGACAGTAGAAAAACAATTAACTTAGCACTCTCTCTTCATCGATCACTCTCTCTTCATCGATCTGATTTTTCTTTGTCCCTAACATTTCTCTTCATCTTCTTCTCATTCGTCTCCAACATCTCTAACAGATTCAATCTTTCTTCGTAAACCATCAGAAACACAAACCCATGGAAACATCCCACTATACCCATCATTATCACCATCGAACATCTTGATTTACCCCCACTCTTTGTATTTGGGTTGGGTTTTGCATTATTTTCTTCAATAATTTAGGTAATTAATTTTAGGAATTATTTGTTTCTCTGTTGCAATTAAACTTACACTTAAAAGTTTTTACCTAACTTTTCCAATCTCAGGTGTTCTTCTGCCGTGTAGATTGCATCTTGCTCACCCAGAACTCAAGAAGACAGGTAGCAAAAAAAAATTTATCGCTAATTTGAATAATGGTTTTAGGCTATTCATTCGATAAAATAAGGGTTTATGAACTGAGAATTGTAGTCAGTGCAAATTTATTTATGAACACAAGTTAATCAATAGGTTTCTTGAATCTTTAACAGACTGAGGAAACTTAAACATTTCAAATATTTGCAAATATGAACTTAAACATAAATATAGGTTACTCTGCTGTTATTTTTTTAATTTATCCTCTGGAATCAAATTACAGATAGTTTGGTGCCTAGTTTTTATGTTTTGAATTTCTTTTCTGATATGTAGACTAAGAGAACCAAGAAGGCTGGTATTGTCGGGAAATATGGTATGCTTTTCTTAACATAGTTTTGTCTTGTGTGTTTTTATTATGTGCTAAGGGTAAAATGAATTGGAAAAGAAGACATGAAAACACAAATAATTGCTTCCATGATTATATTAGCTTACCGTGCATACAAGTGAATTTAGAAAAAGAAGTTGAATAGATAAGATATGTCCTTTCCTTTCCCATGAAGATGACTCTGATTGTTTTACAAATCGTTTGTCTATTTGGTCTCTGTATGGTGGATTAGTTTTTCTCAATCTCCCTTTAATCTGAATACAGCTTACTTGTATTTGTGCACATAAACCATGTGTGCTCATATTTGTAATTAAATATAGTTATCTATACAAAACCAGTTAATCAATAGGTAGAAAGACCAAAATGTTGAGTCATTTCAAAATTTGAAAATAAAAATAGAAAATAGATCTAGCAAATGATTTCAAATATCTTCTAAAAAGAACAATGAAATATGTTTTTTTATTTACTGTAAGGAAAGATATTAATGAAAAAAATAAAAAGAATCAATTTAAAAAATATATAATAAGTCAAAATCTAGACTTAAAATCTAACTCGTATCAGGTTCCTAGTTGAATTGAATAATTAAATAAGAAGTTTGAACAATGTGTATGATTATTTTATAAAAAGGGTGTTGAAATACTTCCTAAAATAGAAGGACGTTGTGGTTTATGCTTTCATTTGGTTTTGGGAACTTTATAATATGCCAATGTCCAATCTTGATTGTTCCATTTTGACTGCTCTGTGAAAATGCCAGATCCTTGATTATTTGGTTTTGATGCACAATTATGTTAGTAGTTCAATGGAGAGGAATTCATTAATTCTTTCAGCCACTTGACTGCAAGCACCTTTAGAGGAGGTTCCTAAAACCTATGATGATATTCAATGGTATTAGAATACGTTATTCTCCTAGTTGTCATTTTCTTTTCAGTAGGCTGTCTTCTCCTCGTTTTGCTGCATAGTCTTTCTAATAGAATTTCTTTCTTTACATGAAAAGATTTATTACCCTTAGTTGCACAGTGAATGCACTGGATAGCACCTGTTTCTGGATAGCACTGGATACAAAGAAGTAAGAATTTTTGTTCCTGCTTACAGGTTTGTTCCTGCTTCCCCAATATAATCCTCCTATTGCCGGTGTAGATAGACAAACAGGTAGTTTATTTTGAGTTTTATAGTGGATGGTCTTACAAAGAGAATACGTTTTGTCTATTTATATAATTTTGACACCTATAGGTGGATGCACGATCGCATATATAATTAATTAAAACTTAGGATAAATATAGAAACGTATGCAAGGAAAATGAACACATTTGTAGTTTTTGATGTTGATATAATTAAGAATTTTCAAACTAAAGCTTTGAAATGGAACAAATTGTAAGCCATAGGGAAAGTATCATTATCAGATAAAGATTATGTTAGATTTAAGCCTTTTTTTATGTTTCAATTTTTATATATATATATATTTTTAGTTTACGTGCTAATATTAAAAAAATTTAAAAATAATAGAGCATTAGGATTTGTTTTGTATATATATAGATTTCGTTTGTGTGCGAGTGTGATAAAAATCATAGCTTGGGTGCGTGTAACACAAATAATAGAGCATTAGGATTTGTTTTGTATTTTAAATTGAAATCAAAATTAAAATGTCTACCAGCCAACCCATAGAGCAGAGCTCACCATCTGTGAACTGTGAGTAATGTCGGCAGCTTTGTTTCTTTTATCATATGAATATTATTTTTATTCCATTTTTTATTAGTGATACAATTATTTTTAATATTAATTTATGTTGGTTTATATATTCTACAATTTTTAAAATATTCATAAATAATTAATTAAACAAATTAAAAGTTATTTTAATAAATAAAAAAAATTAATTTAATAAAATTAATATACTCAGCAACGGATTCTCCGTTGCTGATTGTGAATAATTCATCAATCAGCAACGAACAATCCGTTGCTGATTCACAAAATTAGCAACGGATTTATCCGTTGCTGATTTGGCAGCAACGGAAAATCCGTTGCTAATATATGCAACGGATTATCCGTTGCTGATTGTAAGCAACGGAATTTCAGTTGCTGCCAAATCAGCAACGGATAAATCCGTTGCTAAAAAATCAGCAACGACAAATCTGCATCCGAGATTTGCCGTTGCTGATTCCATTGCTAAATTATTTTAGCAACGGATTTAAGTATTAATTGCAACGGAGAAGTTAGTTGCTAATTCCTATATTTTTTAGTAGTGACATGCATATGCATTTTTTTGTTCATCAATTTGTTCCATTTCCGGAAATTGAGACTTTTTTAGCTGATCAAATGCTACTTCCCACTCAACTGCAGATTTCTCTCTTAGAGCCCTTCCGACTGTCACAAGTGCTATAGGCAATCCTTTACATTCTCTCGCAACCTCCTTTGCCACTCTGTTCAAGTCAGAGTCCTCATCACGTAAACCTGCATTGATTTTGAATAAAGCCCATGCTTCATTTTCAGATAAGACTCTTAATAACACTTTTTGCTGGCACTTCATAGAAGAACATATGTGTTCAAGACGTGTTGTTAGAAGAATTTTACAACCCCTGTGATCATCACCAAATGGGATCCCTATCTCTTGGAAGTCAATATCTTTCCAAACATCATCCAGGACTATAAGCATCTTCTTTCCCTGCAGTCTCTGCCATAACCGACCTGCTCTCCCTTCTTGACTGTTCTTGTCAAATTTCAGATCTAAACTATCTGCCATTTGATCCTGGATGCCTGTGACATTTGGATTCTGGGACACCGTAGCTATCAAAACTTCATCAAAAAGGTGCAACTCTTTGGCTCTCCTGCCCACTTCTTTCACCAGGGTGGTTTTACCCACCCCTCCCATGCCGTACAGTCCGATCATATTGACATTGTCATCTTTGAGAGCTTTCATAATCTGTTTGAAAGCTTCTTCTGACGATCCGTCTGATAAAATTCAAGGTCTCGTTGTGTTTTTCCTAGCGGTTGGTCCGTCTATGGTTTAAGAAAAGTCCTCCTCAATAAGGAGGTCCTTATCTTATCGGGTAAAACCTAACCATTCTAACGTCTATGTATGTTGGTCCGTCTATGGTTCAAGAAAAGTCCTCCTCAATAAGGAGGTCCTTATCTTATCGGGTAAAACCTAACCGTTCTAATGTCTATATAAAAAACCCATACTTTTAATGTCAGGAATATGTTTTATGTTTAAATTCATAATCCCATATACTAAAATAAGACAAAAAGATTTTTTTAGAATTTTTGAAATATTGGCCTAGTTCTCATGGCTTAAATAAACCGGTTATAAAAGCCAAAATACATGCTAATACATATATTGTTTTGAAATTTTCTTTGTCGTATAAAAAATATGATGTTATAATATGTATATATATATATATTGGAGAGACTAGGCCGTATGCATGAAAACAAAACATTTTTTTAGATTATTTTAATTTTTTTTATGTCTTGACGAAAACCGGGTATTTGAATACCGGATTTGTATCTTTACAGTATAAAAATACAAACCGATATTGATCAAAATACAGTAATAAACTTGCAAAAAATCACATATTTTTTGGAATAATTTTCGAAGGAATTAATTAATTTTTCTATATATATATCTAGATATAAATAATACAAAACACAATACAATATACATAGTACATAACCTATAATTGGGCTGGGCTGGCCGGCCCAACGAACTGGGCCGGACTCAGCCCCAAAATGTGTTGGGCCGATCTCGGGCCAAGAGGTATTGGGTCGATCTCGGCCCAAACAAACTCTATTTTATCATGGGCCGGATCCAGCCCATCCAGCAGGGATGGGCTATGATCAGTCCAGCCCACAGAAGGAAACCCATATTGCTGGGCCAGAACCAATCTGGCCCAGCATAATTAAAAAAACAACGGGGGGAATTATTTTCCCCCCTTCCTGCATGCAGAACGCTGTTCGTTCTGCATGCAGGAGAAGGATCAAATATTGCTCAAAGAGGGGGGAGAAGAGCACCTGGCGTGGAGGATAAATTAAAATAATATACGTAAAAATATATTAAAATAATATACTTTTTATTTTTTAAAAAATATTTTTTATATAAATTAAAAATTTTAAAAATATAAAAAATTAATTTTAAATAAAAAATAAAATTTTATCCAATTTTTATTTGGAACACGATATCAACAAAAAAATCTATCAAGAAACAAAGATATTTAAAGAATAACAAAAAATAAATCAAACCAAAGCCATGGAATGAAAACCAAAAAATAGACCAAATTTGTCTCTACATTGAGCCATCTTAGTGATGAAGAGATAATTATTTATTTATCAAAACAATTATTTATTGAAGGAATATCTAAACTCAATTTCATCGGATCAAAGTCACAACATCAAAGTAAACAAGAAAAAAGATATTTAATTGGTATAATAATAAAAAAAAATTGGTATGCTAATATAAAAAAAATAAAAATCTACTAAAATAAGTGGACTCAAATGAAACGGAGGCTCTTTATAAGTAACTTCTTGAGAGCCAGAGTGCTGGTATCTCCCACGTATCTTTGCCCAAGTAAAAATGTCTCAGCCTAAAAAAAACAATACTAAAAGAAGTGCTGGCTGGTTCAAGAAATTTCAGTATGATGAAGTGAGAGACTCACCAAGCGATGCTAGAAATGTTTTGCTAGTAGTTGTGGCCTTGATTGCAACAGTGACTTTCCAGGCCGGGGTGAACCCTCCTGGAGGGGTCTGGCAAGAAGGAGATCGTGTAGGAAGAGCAATTTATGCATCTCAAAAGCGTGCTTTCTATGTTTTCTTGATATCAAACACTTTGGCTCTCTCCACTTGTATACTTGTCATTATATCTCTCACTTACAGGTTCCCTTTCCATCTTGAAATATGGGCTGCTACAGCTTCAATGATGATAACCTATGCATCTGCGGTTTTTGCTGTTACTCCTAATGAATCTGTGCGTTTTCGCTATCTTTTGATTGCAGCTTCAGTGCCTTTTGTGATGAGGTGTTTTGGTTATTTCTTCAAGAAGTACTGTATGAGTGAGAATGAGAGTCAAATAGGAGGTCAGGAAGAAGTAGAAAATAGGGGTGGGCAAGCAGGTCAACAAGTGTAGATTTTCTATATTTTTGTAGATTAAGCCCATGCCAATGTGGACTTAAATTTTATTTCTAATTCCATTGTAAATCCTCCAGTTGTAGCAGCCTTGCTCTTATTGTCATCTCTTGTAGACTTGTAGTCTTTTATTAAGTGATAACTAGCCAGGTATTATCCCGTGTTGCTGTGATTAAATAAAGATTTTTCTGTTTCTTTTTTATATTTTAATTATTAGTAGGTGTCATAACTCAATTTTAAACCCTTTTATTATTATTATTATTATTATTACTATTATTTTATTTACTGAAAAATGATTAAAAAATGATAAAAATGATGATAAAAAAACAAATAAAAATAAATAAATGAAGAATAAATTAAATTTGGGTTAAGGGCAACATGATTGGAAGTTTTAGGGTTTAATTAAACTTTGGATTAGTTTTAGTAGCCAAATCAAGAGCTTAATTGAATAATTGATAAGTTTTGAGACTTAATTGGACTTGGATTTGGTTTAATTAATGAAATCAAGGGCTTAATTGAAATATTATCAAAGTATAGGGCTGATTCTGGTAAAATTTACAAGAAATTAAAATTCAAGGATCGTTTTGTAAATGGCGCTTAAATACAGGTTTCCAATTACAATTTACCAAGGGTCTTGATTACAAAACTTCCAACACTTAAAGGACCAAACTGCAAATGTCCATTAACATTTTGCTGTTCATCTCCTCCATCCCGATTCAACAGAAACGGCAGAGAACGTGGTAACGTCTTTCGCCCACGATGTGCCATTAATAGATACTATCCCAGCGGCTGCACGATCACTCTAGGAGGTGCAAGGGTGTTCTCTTGCCTATAAATATCGAGCACAACAGATGAACAAGGGGGGGAAAACTGAGGGGGAGAACACGAAAGAAGAAAACAGAGAGGGCAGAACCGGTGGACGAGAAGAACAAACACAGAGAAAGAAACAACACAGGGAGGGGGAAGGTGACGAGAAGAACAAACACAGACGGGGAAAAAGAATTGGGGGGGAACGGGAGACGATACAAAGGAAAAAAAACAGAGCAAGAAAACAAAGAAAAAAAAGAGCAGAAAAAGAAGAACCACCAGAGAGAACCGGAATCATCATCACCTTCGTTCCTTCATCTCTAAAAAAAAAAAACCAGAAGCAGAGAAGAGATGAACGAAGCATGAGGGCAGATGAAGAAGGAGAATAGAGAGAGACACCGAGAGAAAACAATGAGCATAAAAGGAAGGAGGAGACAAGCAGAAGGGAAGAACACAAGCAGAGGAAAGCCACCGTGACCAGAACCATTGTTGCTACTGCCTTCGGTGTTTCCAGAACCAGGTAAGTAAGCTTCTCTTTCCCCGCTTTTCATTTTAATTCACTTCCTAATGTAAATTCTAACTTATAACATGTTGTTTCCTGAATAGTAGTTTTTAAAAAATTATTTTTTAAATTTTTTTATATTTGTTTATTATTAAAAAAGTTGGTCAATAAAAAATATTTTTCAGTCAAAGAAAATTTAACTTGGTTTCTAGAAAAGTGTTTTCCTGAAAAATTTAGGCGAAAAACACTTTCCGGAAATTGTAAAAAATTTAGAAATGTCATATTATTTGCTGATTATATCAAATTTGATCCTCAAATTTTTGATTGCTATATATATTTTGTTTTGAATATTTATTTTTCAATTTCATCTCTTAAAATTTAATTTTTATATTAACTTTGATCCTTATTTTTATAATTGTTTTTTGCTTTTTCCTTATCATTTTTTTATTGAATTTTTTTATCTATCAAATTTGATCCTCATTCTTTTGATTGTTACTTATTTTATTTGAAATAATTTATGAAATGTTAATTATTATTATTTTAATTTCTTCATCTTTTATTTTTTTATTTTTTAGATTTGATCTCTATTATTTTGATTATTATTTATTTTATTGGAGATAATTTATAAAATTAATTTTTTTTTAATTTCATTCTCATTCAACTTTTTAATTTATAAGATTTGTTCCTCATTATTTTAATAAACTTGAGAAAAATAAAACATTAATAAGTTATTTTCCAGCTCATTTTACATGACATAACCAAACACTGGAAAATGTTTTCCAACTTATTTTCCATTACATACCAAACATCAGAAAATAATTCACTTTCCCGGAATTCACTTTCTTGGAATTCACTTTCCAAAAAGAAACTACTTTCCAAAGTGATTTAGTTCACGCGTGCTTCATGTTGCCCAGCCGGGTCACTGGCTTGGGCCAGTGACCAGGCCGGGCTGACTGGGTCTAGCCCAGCCCATATCGGCTAAGCTAGGCCCAAACCCAAAAAATAAAAATAAAAAATAAAAAAATAAAAAATATGTGCATGCATAAATAAAAAAAATAT
Organism: Populus simonii; assembly: GCA_007827005.2. Classification (NCBI taxonomy): domain Eukaryota; kingdom Viridiplantae; phylum Streptophyta; class Magnoliopsida; order Malpighiales; family Salicaceae; genus Populus; species Populus simonii. Next base: position 64,768 of record VJNQ02000428.1, read on the forward strand.
AGATTTATTGGTTTATTCATTGATTTCAGAGTCAGGAATAAAAATACTAATATAAATTTATTTTATTTTATTTAGTTATATAAAAAAATAAAAAATATGTGTATGCATAAAAATATAGATTTACATTTATTTTGTTTTATAACTACATAATATTTACCAATGTCAGAGTTAGAAGTATCTGTAGTTGAATATTCACTGGCGCCAGAGTAAGGAATATTATAAGCAAATCATCATAGCAAAAATTAATAAACATTTAGCAATTTAAGACAAAACCAGCAATGCAATCTGCCTCAGGCAGAACGTTTAAAGAGTGATAATATCTTTCTTTTTACGTAACCAGTTCCAAACCATAGAATCTCTGTTGACCAGTTAGGATTCCTAGTAACCATAAAACTAGGTGGCGACTCCTTAAACAAGACCATTTCCCATCAAAGAACAAGATGCCAGAAATCTATTCTTTTCCACTGTTATTTTTTAAGGCCGCCACGATGTCAGGTTTGACATAATGACGACTCCACTGGGGACTTTTAGGACTAATCTTTGCTTTAAGTCTTATTATTGCTATTTTGTTTATTGTGTTTATTTGTTTATTTTTCCTGCATTTATTGCTTCAGCATGCATCCTTGTTTATATTGTCATGCATCACTTTGAAAGCACACACTTTACAGTCTAGGATAAGTGGGAAAGTAGCGGTTCCCCAATGACTTTAGCTTGGGTAAGACTCGTGAAACCATCCAACTCTCGCTTGATTGTTTACTTGGAAGTGGTTGATATGCCAAACTGATATTACTCAGAGCCTTTATCTTCACACTACTTGTAAGCCTCATATCGACCTTTCAAGGACGATCACTGAGCATGCGAGAGACCATTTGAAACTAGATAATGACTAACCCCTTGATGCACTCAACAATTAGGATCTTCCTACTAGGTTATCACCCCGTGAAGGGCAAGTTTACATTTCATATGTATTTTTTTAATTGAATCAACATTTTTGCATAAATTGTGTTGTAACCCATATTTTGGTCCTCGCACAAAAAAGAAAAAAAATTATTATAAAAAAATAATAGCAGTGAAAAGAGGATGTCAGAACACTCAGAAAATGGTCAAAAATTGGTTGAGGAGGTTCAAAAATACAAAGATTAAAATTTAACTGTATTTTGTTGACTGATGAGAGCCTTATTGACAAAGAAAATTCAATTTGAGAAAGAAAAGTCTAAAATCAGATGTTTATGGACTCAATTAAATTTTATTGAAGGTTTAATTGAATTTATGGAGGGTTTTATTGCAAGAAAAATTGATTTTGGAGTTAATATGGGCTTTAATTGGAAGAAATTAAAGTTCTGGGGTCAAATTATAATTTTTTAGAGTTAATTTGGTCAAATCAGGGGCTTAATTGCATAAATATTGAAGTTTGATGGCCAATTAGGGACTTAATTGAAGAAATAAAAAACCAAGAACCAAATTGGAAAAGGCGCATAAATAGAGGGGCTATAATTAAATCGAATTAGGGGCTAAATTGAAGAAATTAGAAGTTTATTGCTCAATTGAATCACAAGGAAGTTTTTTGGTTATGATTCCTTCAAGCCGATATTATAGAGAATTCATATTCATCCATTACTCATATGTTACTTTCTATGCATGTTCATTTCCTCATAATAACATACATACATATATCATATATATTATCAGAGTTAGTGTCTCAATGTGTAAGCGTTTATATGACTCAATTCTTTAATATTCTTATTTATAGTATTCACGTGAAAGTCTACTGTTACTGTCCAATTTTCCAACTGTTACTGTCTGACTTTGAACTGTTACTGTCCAATTTCCAACTGTTACTGTCTGACTTTGAACCGTTACTGTCTGACTTTGAACTGTTACTGTTCAATTTCCAACTGTTACTGTCTGACTTTGAACAGTTATTGTCTGACTTTGAATTGTTACTGTCTGAACACTCATCAGATTTTTAACTATATCTAAAGTTCTAAAACTCCATTTTAAGTGAGATTGATCTCGTTAGAAAGCTAAAACACAAGGCTACCAGTTCTCTAAGGAAGGAGAACCCAGTTCTGCCTCCAAGATAGTCAAAATTGCTCATCAACTAATCAGTCCTACTACCCTACATAATCAGTCACGACTCAGTTTCGGTTGGTAACTCATAACTGGAGTTCTACATCTTCAAATTGAGCAAGACTAGTTTCCTTGGTTAGCTAATATTCAAATCTATAATTTCTATGAGGAATCTAATCATAATTCCCTCATCCTCCTATCCAAAATCTCATCGAAAGTCAGGAGACAAGTCTGTCCAGATTTGTCTCCCCCTCCCCTTCACACAATACTTTCATAAACTACATACCACACACATAAATTAACTTAATCTCAACAATATGTACTTTTTCCTCAATTTATGTCTAAGAACCCTAACCTATGATTCAATATCAAGGCATCAATTCTTTATTGAATTTAAAAATGAATTTTTTTAAGCTCATGTTTAGAATACCTTACCTGCTACAAATTAAGATCTTGATCTTCAACCAGTTGAAGATTTTCAACTCCCTCCTTTCTTTTCTTCTTGTTCAATTTCTTGGTAATCCTTCGCTCTCAAGTGTTTATCCCATCTATAAGCTCTAAATCTTGGATGGGTTCTTGAAATGTTAGTGTTTCTCTCTTGATTTCTCAAGAATGGGTATAAAACTCCCTATCTTCTCTCCTTATGGTTCCTACAGATTTTGTTTTAGTGAGGAGAGAGTATTTATACTCTATATTTTCCCTTATTTGCATTTAGGCCCCCGTTTTCCTTTAAGTGTATTTTTTTTTCTTTTCAATTAAATCCAACCCTTAACAGTACCGGGTTCATTATAATATCTCGAATTATTTCACCTGGAAATTCATATTCAAAAATTTTTGAATTCCTGTTTTTTATTTAACCATATGCATGAATTTATTCACTTTTATTTATTTATTTTTCTTGGGGTTTACATTATCCCCTCCTAATAGAAATTTTCTCCTCGAAATTTGAGTGATGTACCTGAATTTATAAACAAGTCGGGGAATTTTCGTCTCATTTCTAATTCTCTCTCCCATGTTTCTTCCTCGATTTGTGAGCTTCACCGTAAGACTCTGATGATGGGAACTTTCTTATTACGAAGTTCTTTCTCGCCCCAATCGAGTATCTTTATTGGTCTTACCTCAAGTGTTAAGTCTTCTTTTACCTCCACTGGCACTTGAGGTAACACTCTCGAAGGGTTTACATCGGCTTTTCGCAGCAAAGAAACATGGAATACATTGTGAACCTTGGCCAACTATGAGGGCAAGTTTATTTCATATGCTACAGGTCCGATACATTTTCTGATTTCAAATGGTCCAATGAACCTCGGGGCTAACTTTTCCTTCATGCCGAATCTCAGCATGTGCTTTCATGGAGCTACCTTCAGAAATACTTTATCTCCAGGACAAAATTCAAGTGGTCTTCTTCGAATATCTGCATTCTTCTTCTGTTTATCCTAAGCCGCCTTTATTCGATCCTTAATAATCCTCACTTTTTCAGTAGTGATTTGTACTAATTCTGCCCTATACAGCTTTTTGTCCCCAACTTCTTCCCAACACAAGGGTGTCCTACACTCTCTGCCATAAAGAGCTTCAAATGGGGCCATTCCAATTGTTGTCTAATAATTGTTGTTATACGTGAATTCTACTAGTGACAGGTGCCCCTCCCAGTTATTAACTGTGAAATAACAAACTTTCGATTTAAATCCAAATTTTGATTGTATATGGTTCAGTTTTGTAAATTAATTTAAGTTGTTGTTTTTTTTTTACTTTTTACTCAAGAAAAAATTATATCATAAGTTAAAATTTTAAAATTTTATTTTTTTATTAAAGTAAAGCTTTGACTCAATTTTATAACAAATCTTGATTTAAGTCAAAATTTAAATTATATTTGGTACGAGTTTTGACTAGAATTAACTTTTGATTTAAATCAAAACTTATGACAAAATCAAGTCAAAATTTTGGGATTGAGAATGGAGTTATAGAAGTTTTTAGGGTTTAATAATGAATTACATTTTCATAAATATCAGAGCAAAATTAAAGATTTTAGAAGAAGATTCGAAGATTGAGCTTTTGAAGATCGAGATTTAATTGAGCACAATTACAAGCTCATCATGTGGTTGTAAGAGGTCAATGGAATGGACAAGTAGACACCAAGCGATTAATAATTGAGCAGTTTTAAAAAAGGCACTGTTTGATTGGAGGAAAACATTGTATTTGGGGACCATTATTCTACTTTTAGGGACCTCCAAAACAATAAATCATCATAACTAAGAAAAATAAACTTCATAAAATGCAAAAATTTCCCTTTATTTTCCTACTCAATTTTCTCAGGATTCAAACACAAATGTTCCTTCTGCTTTAATTGGTGGTTAATTATTTATTCAACACATAAAAACGTGTTTGGTATCTAAGAAACTACAGGAAAGTGAACGACTAAACTAGCTAAACTGACAAATTATAATAAAGAGAACATGGATGAAATCATAAGTAGTACAAACTTTAGGGATTGATTTGATTTTTTAATTCCAACACGAAAATTGAGTATGAGAAAGGAGAAAAGAAAAAACACTTTGGGCCAGTGACCAAGCCGGGCTGGCTGGGTCTAGCCCAGCCCAATCGGCTGAGCTGGGCCCAACCCCAAAAAATAAAAATAAAAAATAAAAAAATAAAAAATATGTGCATGCATAAATAAAAAAAAATATATATAGATTTATTGGTTTATTCATTGATTCCAGAGTCAGGAATAAAAATACTGATATAAATTTATTTTATTTTATTTAGTTACATAAAAAAATAAAAAATATGTGTATGCATAAAAATATTTTTTTTTCATTAACTGACACTAGAGTCAAGAATAAAAATATAGATTTAAATTTATTTTGTTTTATAACTACATAATATTTACCAACGCCAGAGTTAGAAGTATTTGTAGTTGAATATTCACTGGCACCAAAGTAAGGAATATTATAAGCAAATCATCATAGCAAAAATTAATAAACATTTAGCAATTTAAGACAAAATCAGCAATGTAATCGGCCTCAGGCAGAACGTTTAAGGAGTGATAATATCTTCCTTTTTACGTAACCAATTCTGAACCATAGAATCTCTGTTAACCAGTTAGGATTCTTAATAACCATAAAACTAGGTGGCGACTCCTTAAACAAGACCATTTTCCATCAAAGAACAAGATGCCAGAAATCTGTTCTTTTCCAATGTTATTTTTTAAGGCCGCCGCAATGTTAGGTTTGACAGAATGACGACTCCACTAGGGACTTTTAGGACTAATCTTTGCTTTATGTCTTATTATTGCTATTTTGTTTATTTGTTTATTTTTCCTGCATTTAATGCTTTAGCATGCATCCTTGTTTATGTTGTCATGCATCACTTTGAGAGCACACACTTTACAATCTAGGATAAGTGGGAAAGTAGCGGCTCCCCAACGACTTTAGCTTGGGTAAGACTCGTGAAACCATCCAACTCTCGCTTGATTATTTACTTGGAAGTGGTTGATATGCCAAACTGATATTACTCAAAGCTTTTATCTTCACACTACTTGTAAGTCTCATATCAACCTTTCAAGGACGATCACTGAGCATGCGAGAAACCATTTGAAACTAGATAATGACTAACCCCTTGATGCACTCAACAATTAGGATCTTCCTACTAGGTTGTCACCCCGTGAAGGGCAAGTTTGCATTTCATACGTATTTTTTTAATTGAATCAACATTTTTGCATAAATTGTGTTGTAACCCATTTTTGGGTCCTCGCACAAAAAAGGAAAAAATACAAAAAAAATAAAAAAAATATATTATCAAAAAATAATAGTAGTGAAAAGAGGATGCCAGAACACTTAGAAAATGGTCAAAAATTGGTTGAGGAGGTTCAAAAATACAAAGATTAAAATTTAACAGTATTTTGTTGACTGATGAGAGCCTTATTGACAAAGAAAATTCAATTTGAAAAAGAAAAGTCTAAAATCAGATGTTTATGGACTCAATTAAATTTTATTGAAGGTTTAATTGAATTTATGAAGGGTTTTATTGCAAGAAAAATTGATTTTGGAGTTAATTTGGGCTTTAATTGGAAGAAATTAAAGTTCTGGGGTCAAATTATAATTTTTTAGATTTAATTTGGTCAAATCAAGGGCTTAATTGCATAAATATTGAAGTTTGATGGCCAATTAGGGACTTAATTGAAGAAATCCAAAACCAAGGACCAAACTGGAAAAGGCGCATAAATAAAGGGGCTATAATTAAATTGAATTAGGGGCCAAATTGAAGAAATTAGAGGTTTATTGCTCAATTGAGGGTCAAATTGCATAAATTCAAGATCAAGGACCAAAGTGAAAAAGGCGGCCAACTTCAAGGCCGCTGTTTGATTTTTGGCAGGGATGCAATTGCATTGATTTTTAAATCAAAATTGCAATTAAGGACTCGATTGAACAAATCACAAATTGAGGATCAATGTGAACTTTGACACGTTTTTACCGCCTTTTTTTTTAAATGAAACAGCATATTTTGTCTGAAACGACGTCATTTCATACACTGTTCATTAAAAAAAAAACAGAGGAAGCCCGAAACGGTGTCGTTTTGATGGCACTGTGGGTCTTCTTCTTCCCCTGGACGCGCGAGGCAAGGGAAGAAGAAGATTTTTCTTCTTTTGTTCTCACCGAATTCCCCTCTCAAAAAGACGCCGACTCCTTTTTAAAAAGACATCGACAACCCACACTTTCCACGTGTTGGAAGGGCGGTGGAGGGGCGGCAGCATAGTGGCCGCCCCCATCCATATCCCTCCCCTATTTTTGCCTATAAAAATAGGGGGGGCAACAGAAAAAGTAAAGGAAAAAACGAAAAAAAAGAAAACAGAACGAGAGGAAAGAACAAAGGAGAAGAGAGAGAGCAAAATAGAGGGAAAAAACCGAAAGAAGAAAAAAAAGAAGAAGAAGCAGAAAAGAGTGAAAAACAGAGGAGAGAGAGAGAAGAAAAAAACTATATCAAAATTATTTTTGACTTCTTCAATTGTGGATACAATCAATGTTATTAAAATCTAGTTAAACATAAAATTATTTTAAACATCACTATATCAAAAACTTTTATTTTAAACATCACTATATCAATGATGCAGCAATAAAATATACCCACATAAGAGTAGACTAGCCGAGTCAAAAGGAGTGTTACCTCATCTTAATGGTATTTAAAGTTGGATAACTATTATTTTTAAAATGTTTTTATTTAAAAATATATTAAAATAATATTTTATCCAATTTTTAATATCGATACATAAAAAAATTAATAAATATAAAAAAAATCAAATTTTATCCAATTTTTATTTGGAATACAATATCAACCGCGGCATATCCAAGAAAAGTCTATTTAGAAACGAAGATATTCGAAGAATAACAAAAAATAAATCAAACCAAAGCTGTGAAATTAGAATCTAAAAGATGGATCAAATTTGTCTCTATAGTGAATCATCTTGGTAGTGGGGCCAAAACTTGATGGAGAAATAATTATTTATTTATCAAAACAATTATTTATTCTAGAAAAAAACCAAACTCAATTCCATTGGATCAAAATCACACCATCAAAGAAAACAAGAAAGAAGGTATTTAATTGATATAATAAAAAAAAAGTTGGTATACTAATATAAGAAAAATAAAAATCTTAAGCAATAACATTTATTCCAGATCTTAAGCATCATTACTAGGCCTATTTCAAAACCACATAAAGAATCGTAATAGAAACAGAACATCAAAATCACAGAGAAAGCATGGTGATGAGGAAGGAGAGAGAAAATCCACACATTAAACAATAAGCACACACAAAGCCATTATTTCTTGAAGGTTCACACAGCAAACACATAGATAAGTCAATATTGTTCTTTTGGGAGTTCTATAAAATTACAATACAAAGCCATATTGTATGCCATTGCCAATAAAACAGTGGAAATCACTTCCTCAAATTAAAAAACATTCGCAGCACCACAGCTCAAAGACATGAATCTCCGTGAAATCACCAAATGTCGAGGTGATCATGTAATAGGTAACCAACCAACCTGATGCAAACATGAAGAACAACGACCATCAAGGCATATTGCATATGATGATTTAATTCAACCATTTAAAGTTGAAAGAAAAGGAGAGAAGATAAATAATCGCCATATTACCTTCAAGAATTAATTATTACCTTGTTTTTCAAATTCCAATGCCAGACTTATCATCTGACTTAATCATCATGACCACCTCCATCCTCGTCTTCTTCCTCTTCCTCTTCCTCTTCCTCTTCATCTTCATCTTCATCTTCCTCTTCCACCTCCCATTCCTCTGCCTCTTCATCTTCATCTTCATCTTCCACCTCCCATTCCTCTGCCTCTTCATCTTCATCTTCATCTTCCTCTTCCCATTCCTCTTCCCATTCCTCTTCCTCTCCCCACTCATTATTTCGGGTCCACATTCTACAAGTGGTGGTTGGCACGAAGAAACCAGTTCTTGAATCCTCAGCTACTTGAGATACCTGCAAAACCGATTCAAGCATGGCATACACATTCTAACTTGTAAGTCTTATTATTGAGAGAAACAAGAAAAAAAACACTAAAAGAGAGGCAAGAAACCAAGTCAAATAAGCAGCACCTCTGATTGAGCACTCATTGAACCATTTGTTCCAATAGCAAATTTTGTGGTCAGCTTTGGACATTCATACACCTCCAACTTCTCCAAACGAGGGAATAAGAAATCATGACACCCAAGACTGAAGCAGACAATGCTTGGTAATTCTTTTAGAGACAACTTTTGCAGATAAGGGAGCACCATCTTCTTCTCAACATTAACAGGTGAAGCATGATCATCCTGCCCAAATACACCCACTAGTTGAGAGGATTCACTTACTTTAAGTATTTGGAGCTTTGGGAGACCTGAATTCATGGCTACTAGGAAGAGACTCTTCAACTTGTTGCATCTTCTGATTTCAAGTCGACACAAATTGGGGAAGCATAAAGATTGGAGATCACTTCCTGACAATATTTGATTCTTTTCATCATCATTATTCTTAGCAATTATTTGCTCCAAATCCTTACAAGTTGATATCTTTAGAACTTTCAGTTGAACTAAACTAGCAATCATGATGTCTGTAAATACATATCTCAGTCTCTTACAGTTCCTCACCACCAAAATAGTCAAATTGCTCAGCGGGAGACCTTTCCATATACAGCTCATGTTAGGTTCATACACAAAGTACAAATATAATTTTTCCAAACTTGTAAACCCCTGCATCAAAAGAAATTAAGGGTACAATTTGTTAGATATAATTCCCGTTAATTTTTACGTACTTTGGGACTATTATTTTAAATTAGTTAAATTAAAAGAAATCAAGAAAAAATTATACTTATTAACTCAAAAATAGTTTTTTTTATAATTGATTTATAATAAGAAAAAATTATGACATTAACCAAAAATAAAAATATAAAAGAAAATAATTTTAATCTTACATATTAGTAAAACTTCTTGTATGTGTATATAAAATAAAAATGCTTTATTGTTGATCATTTATAATTATTATTTTTTCATATGAAAAGGTGAAAAAATTGTAAAGAAAAAACATGAAAAAACATAAAAATATATGTTTTTCAAACTCAATACAAATTTGTTGCTTTTGAAGTTTTTTTTAATGAGAAAGTTTCAATTTTTACTTCTTGACTCTAATTGTTTAGAAAATTGGATAAAAAAACCATTTTTTATTAATTTTTTGAACCATAAGTTGCAGCAGTGAAACAAAAAACTCAATATTCTCAGATGAAGCTTCATCGTCCTGTCCAAATACTTTCCATTAATTGGCGAAAGAGCCTCAATTTCACTCCTTTTAAATTCAATGGATGGCTAAAGGATTTGCTACCATTTATCCATTACTTTAGTCTTAGAAATCTAAAGGAAGAAATAAGAAATTATCACAATTTAAATTTAAAAGGAAAAAATCAGGGGAGAAATATAAAGGACGTACTTGTAGTTGTGCCAACGAATTATCCGATTCTTCGTAGCCTTGAATTGTTAACACTTGCAAAGAAGGCAATTGGGCAGTAAAACTCTTTGGACCAAAAACGCTGCAACTTGAAAGAGACAATTTTGTTAGCTGAGGGAAGTTGATGATTCCATCTCTAGTGAGTGCATCTCCTTCTTCACTGTAAAATATTTGCTTTAAATTATAAGCAAAAGAAATCATCATATGTTCCAGGTTCAGAAGACTTGGAGACACGGAGACAGGGAAGACATGTTCCAGTTTATCACATTCACCTATAGAGAGAGTTTGTAATTCTGGGAAGCGAAGAGACTCTGGAATTATTTCCCTGTCACCACCATCCTGTTCTCTGATAAGCCGCTTCAATTCATAGCATTGTTTTACCTGTAGTGTTTCCAGATGAATAAGACTTCGAGCGAGGGACGGTGTGAAGATAAATGTCAGTTTGTTAAGAGACAACAACTCCAGATAAAAAAGACTTTGAAGGCTGACATGTCTGGTCGGCCCCTTCCATATACATTTGAGCTCAGGTAAATCTGACAACCGTAACGATGTTAAAGATGACAGTAGCGGCAGCTCCTTCTCCTCGTTAATTCCTTCTTCAGCCTCATCAAATTCAAATACCTCTTCCAATGATTTGCAGTCATAAGTTTTCACTCTCCTTAGATTTTTCAAAGCTTGCCGCCATTTTGCTGGAAACAGAGTGCGAATATCCCCACATTCTTTCACTTTGACATATTCTAATCTTTGTAAGAAGTCCTTTTGCGACCCATGGCCATGGGTGGTCATCTGATCAGAGGACAATACTATATTTCTTAAACCCTCCACTCTCCAAAAACAAATATGAGACACGGTAGGAAACAACTGCTCAAATGTCTTTGCATTTAAGGATGTGGCGCTGATATCACCCAAATATAATCTTGTCGAGGTTGGGTATTCTTTATCGAGTTCTGAATACCAATCCCCTAACACTATATCATATTTGAGCAACCTGGGAAAAACAAAATCTCTGGGAATGCATTCAACCTTCGGTATCTTCAATGATAATACAGCTAAATGAGACAGCGAACCTAGTTCTGTTAGGCTTGCATTGATTCCTTCTGCGCTGTCACATCCAACAACATCCCATCCCTTGAAGCTCTCATCCCCGATCAACAGTTCTTCTAACTTCTTCAACCTTGCAATCAAATTCACAGGAATCCTTCTTAGCAATTCACAACCTGTAACATCCAACAACCTTAACTCCTTGAGGTCCCCAATTTCATCAGGTAATTCTTCAATGGAGTCGCACCACATGAAAACAAGAATCTTAAGTCTTTGCAGCTTTCTCAACCAATTGAGGTCCTTGCATTCACACCTTCTCAACAGCAACGACTGAAGGTTCGTTGAGAGTTCAAGTGATTGCAATGACAAACACCCTCCATGTACAGACAAAACTTCTATTGCTTTCATCCCTTCAAAAAACCTCTCTGGAACATTCAAATCATCATCCAGTTCTAATAAAAGAACTTTGAGCTGTGGACACACCAATTCTTCAGGAAGTTCTGCTAGTTTATTGCCCATTAACGAAACTACAGTACAACCTTCAAAGCTTTTATTGCTCATTGGCCACTCCTTCAACCCAAAGCCAGCCTTTACCATGAATCCGTATTTTTCTGATGATGCTATCTGAATAGCAACATCACGAACCAAGTCATGCATTTTCACATATTCTTCACTTTTAGTTTCTAACAGCATACAACAATCTTTGAGGGTTTTTTTCTCCACATAAACTCGTTCCCTTGCATCTTCAATGGACTCCGCATCTTGATGTAACCCGTAGCCAACTGCATACCTCGTCAAGTCCTCAATTGGAATGTTGTAATCTTCTGGAAATAAACAGCATAGCAAGAAACATAATTTGGTTTTCTCGTGCTTCAAATAAGCATAACTCAACTTAAGACATGCATATGCATTTTTTTCTTCATCAATTTGTTCCATGTGCTGAAATTGAGAGTTTTTGAGCTCTTTAGACGCTACTTCCCACTCAACAGCAGATTTATCTCTTAAAGCCCTTCCCACTGTCACAAGTGCTATAGGCAATCCTTTACATTCTCTCGCAACCTTCTTTGCCACTGTGTTCAAGGTAGAGTCCTCATCATGTAAACCTGCATTGATTTTGAATAAAGCCCATGCTTCATTTTCAGTTAAGAGACTTAACAATACTTTTTGCTGGCACTCCATATAAGAACATATATCCTTAAGACGTGTTGTTAGAAGAATTTTACAACCCCCGTGAGCATCACCAAATGGGATCCCTATCTCTTCCAGGTTAATAACTCTCCAGACATCATCTACAATTATAAGAATCTTCTTTCCCTGCAGTCTCTGCCATAATCGATCTGCTCTCCCTTTTTTACTTTTCTCGTCAAAACGCAGACCTAAACTATCTGCCATTTGATCCTGAATGTCTGTGACATTTGGATTCTGGGACACCGTGGCTATCAAAACTTCATCAAAAAGACGCAACTCTTTTGCTCTCCTGCCTACTTCTTTCACCAGGGTGGTTTTACCAACCCCTCCCATGCCGTACAGTCCGATCATATTAACACTGTCATCTTTGAGAGCTTTCATAATATGTTCAAAAGCTTCTTTTGATGATTCTGAGGGTGTGAATCCCTTTGATGGAAGAAATTCTATGTCTTGAAGAGGTGCTTTGTGGGACACTGTTGGAAACTTTTTGCTATTTTCTTCAAGGTTTCTCAAAGTCTCCGTCTTCTTTGCCAGTGCCTTGCTTAACTTGAATTGTCGTATCCAATTTGGACACCAAGTAAAGCATTTGCCATTTTTTCCCGTTTCATTTTCCAAAGGATTCACACCTTTGATTTCGTTGTTTGCATCCTCCAGCCATTTGTTGACATCTTTCTCAATTTCTTCAGCGTTCCTTTCAGCAACTTCAACAGCCTTTTGCAAACGATCTAGTGTCAAAGCCAGGTTCTTCTTTTGTTCATTGAATTCTTGAACAAAATTGTTGAAACAGAACATGTAACGGAACTGCCTTATTGCTGGTTCCACCAAGAGTTCTGCTATCTTAGATACAATGGATTCACCAACACTTTCGATAGCCATTTTCCACCAGTCTGAAAATCAGAGAAATAAGGATACCGACTATGAGATTGAGACATTACAAGTAAAATAGGCATTGAGAGAATGAGAATAGGAATTTTATTACCTTAATTTGGGAAAATATGTGCGAAAGGCAATAAATTAGCGGGAGGAACAAAAGGAGAAGGCCTTGAGCTCTGTATGGAATCCAGCTTCAAAAGCAACAAGGCAAGGAATAAGTATACCAATGAGCAATTAATTCCTTGTCCCCTCATCTGTAATATCTTTAAATTAATTTGTTATTAATTTTAAATTGTCACAATGTTGTTAATAAATTGTCATCAGTATTGTCAATAAATAAATAAAAACTCTATACATCAAAAGTTATAGTTACATGCTAATATTATGAATTCTAGCAAATGGATGTTAAAAATTGCATCCCTCTGTAGGAATATTCATAAAGATATGCATATTACAAAAAAAAGCTATAAAAATTACTTAAACAAGATTCAAGGAGTTGAAATATCTATTTTGAAGAGATAATTTAAAAAAATGGTTTTATTAAAAATATTGATGTCCGTTATGTTTATAAAAATTTTAGTTGAAATTGAGTCATTTTTTTAGTGTTATATATAGATGACATATTTTTAATAAGAAATGACATATCTTTACTTCAACCACTAAAAATTTGGTTCACCAAGAATTTATTTATAAAGAATATGAGTTAAATAATCTATATATTAAGAATAAAGATTTATAGAGATATATCTAAAAGGTTATTTGGTTATCCCAATTCACACACACACATACACACAAAATATTGAAATGATTTAGCATGAAAGAATATTCACACACACAAAATGTTGAAATGATTTAGCATGAAAGAATTTAAATGAGGATACTTACCTATTTTACATAGGACTGGAATCTCCAAAGATATATACCCTAAAACATTTCAACATTTAGCATGAAAGAATTTAAATGAGGATACTTATCTATTTTACATAGAATTGGTCTCTCCAAAGATATATACCCTAAAACATAAATTAAGAGAGAGGATGGAAAGGATTCTCTATGCTTCGACTATAAGATTCATCATATATGAAATGTTATGTACACGATCAAATTTATCTTATATTTTGATCATAACGAGTAAATATCAATCTAATTCAAGGGAGGATCACTAAAATAGTTAAGAATATTATTAAGTAGTTAAAACGAACTAAGAATTTCTTTATGGTCTATGAAGAAGATGAATTGGTAATTTATAGATATTCGAATGCTAGATTTAAATTAGATATTGATGATAGCAAATCCTAGTCTAGATATATTTTTACTCTAAATGGTGGTGATGTTATTGACCTTTAGAGTTACACATTCATATTTTTATATGTTTTGATGATAACAAAAAAAAATAGACTAATAATATGATTAGTTGAGAATAAGCTTTAAACATGTTTCATACGAAGATCACATTAATAAGCATGAATGATTTCATGAAAAATCAATCAAAAAGTCCAAAAATGAAGCAAAATGAATACTTAGCTTAAGTATTCATTTTAGTTCTTAATTTGTAAATCTTTATATCTTGATGGTACAACTAAAATGAACTCACACACATAACTCTGTATGCATTAAATGATTAATATATCAGATGATTTAAGATAGATGGTTCTAAGAATTCACCTAGATTAAAATTGTTGAATATGGAATTTTGCATGAACCGGACAACCGCTTGTTCATCAGTGATGAACACTTAGGAATTCTGTAAGAATCGGTTGATCGATTGGCTTGACCAATATGAATTGGTCAACCATTTTACTCATTAGTAGGGTTCCAATGGCTAGTTTTTCTTATAAACATTTAAATAGCTTGTCTAATTGCAAAATTAGCAAGGGATTCCTAACATATATTATAAAAAATCTACTCCAAGATCAAAATAAGAACAAAATTATCAATCCTGGATCTTACTCGAGTTTTTAATCTTTTATGTTACTTTGCTTTGAGTTGTTTTTTAGTGTTTTTTTTTTGTATCCGTTATAAGTTCTATTGACATTTCTCCTAATGATCTTCAATAGTCTTCGGTTCCGTATTCGTTTGTGTTTTGCTTTTGTTTTTCAGGTAATATAAATAAATATGTATGTTGATTATATGACAAGTACACTTAGTTAATTTATTCAATATTTTTATAATGATTATGTTATTTTTCGATATGACATTCTATTCTTTAAATATGTATGTTACATTCGCATTCTATTGAATTAAATTATATTCGATATGACATTCTTTTACTTTGATAATTATGTTAATATCTATTATGCCTTGTTATAGGACTTGTCAGTAACTCTTTGCTAATAGAGAGTAGTGTTAGTCTATGTGCACATGGTATTCTGTATAACTAGCTGGTGAGAGAGACATCAGCCTGTGGCATATGATCTTCCCACAGTGGTCACCTTTGGGTGTTTCTGATCACCTTCGAGTGTCATCTGATCTTTGACATGTATTCCACTAGTTTACAATAATATACTTAGTATGTATGTGTCTATCAAAATTATTTGACTTGTAAACTACTACTATCTAGAATGTATATTAAATGTTATTCCCTCACTGAGTTGGTTGAACTCACCCCTTATTTTTAATATTATTTAAGGTTCTTAGTTTCTGTTCGCATGTTGATTTTGTTGAATGTTCCTACTTCTTCAATTTTAGTTAGTATACCTTGCTTGTTTTGCAAGGCTTCCCTTTTAGTTCGATATCGTAGATGCTTCACTATTACATTGTCTTAGTTAATATTTAGATTTTGACAATGTAATGAGTATTATGGATTATTGTTTTTGTTTTAATTACTGATGAGAAGTTTTGAGCTATCATTTGATTTTATTGGTTTGGAATAATATAATATTTTGAAAGATTATGAAATGATACTTCTTTTTAAATAACTTGTTTTTTTATATGTATGTTACGAGGCTTAACATAGGTAGGGTGTCCTTACCATACCGCTCCTGCATTGCTAGTCATAGACCCATGATTTGGGTCATGACATGAAATCTAAAATGAATATGTATCTTCAATCTATAAATTTTGATTTGTGGCTATCTATAGAGAATGAACCTCATAGACCTATTAAAATTGGAAATGGTATTGAAATTACTAAGACTAGAATTGAATATATAGATAATAATAAGAATTTTTTATTCATGAATGCTAAAGTTATGAACACTTTGTATTATGCATTAAGTATAAGTGAATTTAATAAAATAACATCATGTAAAAATGATAAAGACATATAGCATGCTTTAGAGGTAACACATTAAGGAACTAACCAAGTCAAGAAGTTCAAAATGCCCATCAATATGAATTGTTTAAAATGCTTCCCTGCAACAAGACAAGACACATCAAAGTAGATTGTCCACTTCTTCAAAACAAGATGAAAAGTCATCATCATAATAACGCAATGACAGCTACTGGGAGTGACAATTCTTACTCAAGTTTAAATGATGAAGAAAAGCATGTGGCAAATATGTGCTTCATGACTATCGAAAGTGAAAATGAGGTACAATCTTTGTATGATAAATCCAACCCTACCTATAATGAGTTACATAATTCTCTTGAATCTTTATATGATGAATTGAAAAAATTAGGTTTAAAATATAGTTTATTGAAAAAGAATCATGCATGCTTATTTGTGGGAAAAAAAAAACTCTAGAAAATAAAACTTGCATTGTTATTGATGAAAATAAAAAGGTTAATCAACTTTAAAAAGAAAATAAATCCTTAAAGGAAAAGGTTGACAAGTTGAATACAATACTAGCTAAATTCATAAAAGGATGACATAGAACATTTAGGTTTTTACCTGATAAAATAAGCATCTCCTTATAAAGGAGTACTTTTCTTAAACCATAGACAGACCGATAATTAGAAACCATAATAAGACTTTAGATTTTATCACACAACAAAACAATGCAGCTTACCTAAGGTAGGGCGTAGTTGGGGTGCTAATACATTTCCTTTACGCAACCAGTCTCCGTACCCGATCTCTGAGACCAGCTAGGGTTCTTAGTGACCAGAATACTGGGTGGTGACTTCAATTCAAATTTTCTACTTATAAGAGACAAGAATTCCTTATCTCTCCATATTTTCCAGTTATACCATACATTTTACCTTGAGGGTGGACGATCGCCGCGACGCCGCACACTTGCGACAGAATGGCGACTCCACTTGGGATCTTGTGGACTAAGCTTTGTTTTTATCTGATTATTGTGTTTTATTATTTGGTTTATGTCATTGTTAATATGTATGTTCTTATTTGCTCAAACGCTTTAATTTTGTACATATTTGTTCATGCATCATTCGTGTTTTTGTACGAGTTACATTGAAAACTTTAGGTTAAGTGGGGGACTAGCAGCTTACCTTACGACTTTTAAGTTAAGGTTTAAGCTTGTGTAAACCCCAACTCTTCGATGAGTGCTTAAACTGGTAATGATTGGTCCATATGCCATCCCATTACCTACTAAGCCCCCATATTGTCTTCACGAAGGCGATCATTGGGACAGTATATGACCCTTTTAGAGACTAAATAGCCAACCTACCCTTGTCAAGCATTAAAAAAAATTAGAACTTGCCTTTAAGGTGAATACTCCCTACATTTTGTTTTGCATCATAGCACGCCTTTCCTGAAGCATCTTGAAATCAAGACTTGCGGGTGACATAAGAGTCGTCACTCGAGAAATTTCAATTGTAGAGTTTGGGCAAGAATCAACATTCTTATTTCATCATGCAAGAGTTACAACCATATGTCACCCCTCGAAGGGTGAGTTCATCATATAAAACATCCTCATACGTTGAAGCTGTATGCTTCTAGTTTGAAATAAAGGTCCCCCAATTATGTTCTCCTCCAGAATTAAGAGTTGTCAACATCTGACAGTGGCAAAGAAGATTCACTCAAGCCTCAATCCAAAGATAGCTTGTGGTAATAAGATTCTCTGCTTCAAATGGACTCAGCTAATGACCTATGCCGAGATGCCATCTATGAAGTGCTGACACGCTCATTAATGGAGATTGTGGGGAAATGTAGGCTTCTTTCTAAAGAGTATAACAAGTTGAGCTGCGAATCACTTTTCATAAAGCTACATAGCCCAAAGAACCAACATTGTCTCTGGTTTCCTTATCCAAAGCATGATCATGAACGAATATTAGATTTTTTTTATTTCAACTGACACTTTGAAGACCCATACACAAATATCCTTTGATTTTCTTCCAGAACACGTAGAGATTGTGTCATCAACAAATCAAGGAATTCTACTTTGTCGCGCACATAATGAATCATGTTATTATGTGTGCGACCCTTCTATCTAACAATGTCAAAAGATCCAGAATCCCAAGACACAATATGATACAATAGAATCTGGCCTAATGATTGAAAGGTCAAAACCTTTACGATACAAAATTAAAAAAAAACACAATAATACCTTAGCATTTATCAGACAATTAAAAAATACAGCTTACCTTAAGTAAGGCGTATTTGGGGTGCTAATACCTTCCCTTTACACAACCAGTTCCCGAGCCCGATCTCTGAGACCAGTGAGGGTTTTTAGTGACCAAAATACTAGGTGGCGACTCCTATTCTCTCTTTACACTGATAAAAGACAAGAAATCCTTGTCTCCCCTATTTTTCGATATCATACGAGAGTGGACGCATATTCGTCCCGACGCCGCAAATGTTCGACGCTCATGACTTAGGTTGTGGGTTTGGTCGGTTGAATCGGGTGATTTTTTGTGTTCTTTTTTAATTGGTTTTTTTTTTCTATTTCATCCTACAATATTGAATTGACTGGAAATTGGGCTTACTATTTTTTTCTTATTTTTTTTCTATATGGTTATTAGAGTCTTATGACTTAGGTCGGAGACTTGGTTAGTTGACTTGAGTTGATCTGAGTAAATCCAAGTCAATTCAATATGTTGTCGTCTTAATATTTTTTTTTTTTTTAAATATCATCTTGATTTTTTTAGATAAACTATATTTTTACCACTTGTTTATGTTGTCTTTGTATCTATAGAGTCAACTAAATCACTTTGGTCAACCTCCACATAGTTTTCCTTTCTGCTAGAAAACATGTTAAGTAGACCTAGATATTTCACTTTCTTTCTTCATGGATCATACTTGCAAACATGTATGAACACACAAATAATATAATATAAAGACGATAACAAATAACACAAGAATGAGTAGAAATACACACCTTGTAGTAGAGACGGGAACGAACGGAAGATTCACGATCACTTAGACACCCACAACCTCTCTATCAATCGATTGCAACCACAAATATAATCCTTAATACTTCACTTTCTTTCTTCATGGATCATAATTGCAAACATGTATGAACAAATAATAATATAATATAAAGACAAGAGCAAATAACACAAGAATTAGTAGAAATACACACCTTGTTTGTAGTACGTAGAGACAGGAACGAACGGAAGATTCACGATCACTTAGACACCCACAACCTCTCTATCAATCGATTGCAACCACAAATATAATCCTTAATACTTCACTTTCTTTCTTCATGGATCATAATTGCAAACATGTATGAACAAATAATAATATAATATAAAGACAAGAGCAAATAACACAAGAATTAGTAGAAATACACACCTTGTTTGTAGTACGTAGAGACAGGAACGAACGGAAGATTCACGATCACTTAGACACCCACAACCTCTCTATCAATCGATTGCAACCACAAATATAATCCTTAATGTATGTAGTGTTACTATAATTAGGTATATGATTGAAAATACACACCTTGTAGTAGAGACAGGAACGAACGGAAAATCACGATCACTTAGACACCCACAACCTCTCTAATTATGATCCTTAATGTATGTTACTATAATTATGATCTCTCAAGGTTTTTTTTTTTTTTTTTTTTTTTGAAAATGATGATTAGGGGAAAATTAAAAACGAAAGGAGCTGAAAAGAAGACAACAATTAATTAAATGAAGAACACTCTCTGCCATTTCCAAGGATGAAACTCGAGCTATATGATTGTCCCTATATATATCCCACTCAAGGAATATGATTTGCCCATAAAGAAAAAAAAAGAAGGCATTCCTTGCTTCAAATTTGGTTTGCTTATGAAGCAAGCTAAAGACAATAACATTTGCAGGCTAAAGAGAGATTCTCATTTCAATTTTATTTTATTTTATTTGGGTGCATGCAGGCCAATGGCTTCATGAGTAAGCGAAAACATTACAGCTGCATGTACAAAAGCAATTTAAGGCATGTTAAGATGCCATAAAGCCTTCAATTTTCTATAGAGTTTTAGATACTTCTATCATTGGAAGATGACAACAATAAAAACATTTTTTTTGTTTTTATAATGAAAGTATTATAAGCGGGTTTGGGCTGCGATTCAATCTATTTTTAATGAAAATTTGAATTTGTTTTTCAAATTAATTTTTTTTAGATTGTTTTAATGTGTTTATTTAAAAATAAATTTTGAAAAATATAAAGATATTATTTTGATATATCTTAAAATAAAAAATATTTTAAAAAATAACATTAATTACATTTTTAAATAGACCCAAAATATAACTCAGCTTGATCGGTGAACAAAGTGAATATCATGTTTAAAATTTCAGTATAAACCATATAAAATGTTTTTTATATGCAAACGAATCTAGAAATCGACACGTATGATAATAGATACTAGAAATTGACACATATAAAATTAATTGTATAAAATTAAAGAAAAATAATATCTAGCAAAGTTGCACTTATTACAAATACTATCCAAAAATAATTTTTTTTATTCTTAAAAATAAAGATAAATTATATAAAACATAAAAAAATTATAGATGTGTTAGAAAAATCTCTTTAAAAATTAAATACTTAAAAAACAAGAAAATTAAAAAGGCTAAATGAAAAAAATCAAAGAAAAGAAGTATTATTTTGAATATAAATTAAAAAAAATTATTTAAAATACACATATAAAAAAAAGCATGATTATTTTTCTTAAGCCACATCCCAGCAGTCAAATTTTGGTAGGGAATTAAATCTGGTAAGGAAAAATTGATTTTTTTTTTGTTTGTTTCACATATTATAGGCGGATTTTCAAAAATTAACTAAAAGCATGTTTGGGAATGCGGTTCAACCCGCGTTCCCAAAAAATTTGAATTTTTTTTTTACTAAAATTTAATATGGTTTGTACGTTTTAGATCGTTTTGATGTGCTAATGTCAAAAATGATTTTTAAAAAATAAAAAAATATCATTAACATGTATTTTGATACAAAAAATTATTTAAAAAACACCTAAAACCATATTGCCAAACAAATTCTAAGCATGATGAGCAAGGAACACTCAAACGGTCGGGTACCTTTTCTTTTTTTTTTTCACAAAAGTCATATGCTTGAACTCGGATATGTACATGGCCGATAAATGCAAACTTAAATATGAGCCTGCATCTTCAATTTGTTTGTAAAGTTTTTTCTTATGTTTAAAATTTTGTTGGAGTGTATTTTAAAAATATATATAATTTTAAAAAATATTAAATTGATATTTTTTTATAGTATTGTTTTATAATTTTAATATACGATATAATAAATAAAAAAAATTAAAAAAAAAATTATTTTAATTCAAGTAAAAAATACTTTTAGAAAGTGTTGTTACCTTTTTTTGGATTCCACCATAAAAAATACAAAAAATACATATCAAAAAAATATATTTGGAAGGAATAATAAAATAATAATAATAATAATAATCGGAATGAGAAAATAATGCTGAAATACCCATAAAAATGACGAGGAATTGGTTGAGGAGGTTCAGAAATACAAGAATTGAAATTTGATATTATATTTTTAACTGATTAGACCCCTGTTGACAACGAAAATTCAAGTTAAGAAAGAAAAGTTCAAAATCAGATGTTTATGGACTCAATTAAATTTTACCCAAGGTTTAATTGAATTTATGGAGGGTTTAATTGCAAGAAAATTGATTTTTTAAGTCAATTTAGGCTTATTGGAAATAATTAAAGTTATGGGGTTCAATTATAATTTTAAAGAGTTGATTTGGTCAAATAAGGGGCTTAATTGTATAATTATTGAAGTTTGATGGCCAATTTGGGACATAATAGGAACAATCCAACAGAAAGGACTAAATCGGAAAAGGAACTAAATTCAAGGGGTCTAATTATAAGTTTTCAGGGGGTTTGATTACAAAAGTGTAAAAACATTCAAGGACCAAATCAGAAATATTCATTTTGAATTAGAAAACGGCGCCGTTTCATATGTTTATCACCTTCTTCATCTGCAACGGTTTCTGCAGTAAAGGTAATGCAGGCGTTAGCAGCTTCAATCAGGGAGCACGTTTCGCGGCTGACATCCCTCGCCACCGTGATGCACGCTGTCCGTTACCAAGAAACGTCTGCGTCCTCTGGCTATAAAAGCCAGAGGAGGAACCGAACCGATGAAAAGGGGGACTGCACAGAGGAAGAAAAGAAGAAGACAGCAGAAAAGGAACGACAGAGGAAAGAAAAAAACAGAGAGAGACAGAGAGAGAGGGGAATGTAAGGGGGGAAAACAGAGATGAGCTGGGGAGAGAAGGGGAGAACAGAGGAGAACTTAAAAAAAAGAGAGAGAGAGAAAACAGAGAGGGAAGACAACGAGACAGTGAGGGGACGACAGAGAGAGGAGAGCAGAACAGAGAAGGAAAGACGAGAGCAGAACAGAGGAAAAAAAAGAAAGAGGATAGGGGAGAAGAACGCAGTCGAAAACAAGAAAATACAGAAGAAATAGCACACCACGTATTCATCGTCATCATTTTTTCACTGTCTCTAAAGAGCATCAACAGAAGGAAGCTATATATATATATATAGATATAAAATAGAGACCAAACTAGTGCTGCCATAGTCTTCGTCTTCCTCAGAACCAGTTACTACTGATCGTGAGCCAAAGTTTTAGCACCGTCATTTCCGTTGGTCTCAGTTACCAGGTAAGCTTCTCTCACTTTGCATTTTGATTGCAGCATGCAGTTTTGTTTTCATTGTTATGGTTTACTATTCAATTGAAATATAATTCACTTCAACTGTAATTGTTGATGAGGAGATTGGAAGCGTGATTTTCTATCCAGCCGGGTCACTGGTTTAGGCCAGTAATTTGCTCAGGCCTTCTAGATCCAACCTAGTTATATGGATCAAGCTGAACCTGGTCCAAAAAATGATATATATTTGAGAAATCATGGTATTTTATTTTTGGTATAAAATATTGAGTACAAAAGAAAATTAAAAACAAATAAAAGCATCTAAACTATAGATAAATTAGTTGTATGTCCCATTGTACGGAAGTGAAATAATTCTGATTATTTTATTATTTCTATGGGATGAATCGTTTGATAATTTAATTCTGTTATTATAATCTTGTTTACGTGTTATTATAGTAGTTATAATAATTTTTATTTATATTGTTCCTATTGGGTTTAAATAAGAATAGTAATACATCTTATATCCATTATAAATGCTTAATCCAATTTTTCAATTATTTTTATAACATTTTATTTTTTTCAACTTCTATCGTTGTTTTTTTAATTGACTGAAATAGAATTTAGAAAATTCATATCCTAGAACTAAAATAAAATACGTTGTGTAACTTTTTTATAAATAAATAATATATTCATTTTCTTGATGCATATCAAATTTAAAATTTTAATTAGTGTTGATTTTATAAAGAAATATACTAATATATCATTTGATACCCTAATCTTATTAAAAGAACTTAATTGAAAACCAATTTATGCATTAATTTTCTAATATATGATAAAATTTAAATGATTAAAATTTAAATGTATTGACACATAATCAATCAATGTATGTTAATCATAAAATACACTTAAAATTGCTTGATTTTACTATTACATTTTGATTAGTATTGATGGTTGATTCCACTGTGAAAACATTAATAGTTGCTTTTGCATAACAATAGTTCTTGCTGTAACTAGTGTTGTTTTTTTGTTTTTTATTTTTTAAAAAGAAAATAATTTCATCATGCAAATAAAATACAAATGCATTATTATTTTTATATTATATCAATAAAAATTATAACTTGCGATTAGATATGTTTGAGTGTGTTCTAAAAATATATTTGTCTTTAAAAAATATTAAATTAATATTTTTTTAGTGTTTTATGATGATTTTAATGACTGTATTATAAATAAATAAATAAATAAATAAATTATTTTATTATATTTTCAAATAAAATATATTTTTAAAAAATATCATACACTAAATAAATAAATTATTTTATTATATTTTCAAACAAAATATATTTTTAAAAAATATCATACACCACAATAACAAACTTGTGGAAAGAATTGCTAGCCGTCTTAGGCACACTGCCATCAAAGAGCAACAACCTATCATATGCGTCTAACAACTTTTTTTAATCACTTCAAAAAGTTAATCTATCTCTCAACTTACTTGTTTATAACTAAAAAAAATCCACTGTGTAAACATGAAATTGCTCCTAATTTTTATGAGACAAAGATTAATTTTGTGATTTTATTGTGCTAAGAATAGTGAAAATACATGAATGCCCCCAAAGCAAGCCTTAATTAATTCTAACATAAAGGATAACGTAGTAATTAAACTTTCCAAAAAGTCATGGAATCTTAAAAAAAATCATAGCAACCAAAAATATGAGTATTTTATTTTAAGGACAGTAAAAGTTTTTAACTATTAAAAAAAAGATGAAATTATGTTTTTATCCCTACTAAATATGAGAATAGCAAATGGGTCACATATAATAGATTAGTTTACCCCTAAACTTAGTCTTATAACCTGATTGGAGAAAGGATAAAAATGTTATTTTATTATTATAATTCACGATACATTACAAGATTTAACAGTTTTACCGACGGAATTTTTCCGTCGTCGGCGTAAGACACATATTCCGTCGGTAATTAATTTACCGATGACATCACCGATGGAAATGCTCTGTCAGTGAATCCTTCATCGGTAATTTTTTATCCGTCGGTAAATCCATCGGAAATACAAAAATAAAATTACGGGCTTCATTTCGTCGGTATATCCCTCGGTAATAATATTTTTTTATTACCAACGGATTTACCGATGGAATTACCGATGGAAATTCCATCGGTAATTCCGTCGGTAATTATTTTAAAAAAATTCATTTTATAAAATTATAAAATAATTAAATTAACATAAATCAACACTGTATAATATATACTCAAAATGCTTGAAAAAAAAATAAGAAAATCAACTCAAATAAATTTGCAACAAATAAATAAAATGAAAAAATAAATTCAACTAAAAAAATTCATATGAAAAAAATAAAGTTGCAATTGCTAAAAATTTAAAAATCCTATAAATAAATCAACTAAAAATTAATCTCATATGAAAAAACAAATCTCACAACAACATTTATACAATTATTAAGAACAAAACCAATTAAAAATAAAATAAAAAACAAATATAAAGGGTTAAAAAATCATGAAAAAAGAAGAAAAATCTTACCTTAATGTAGTTGCAAGTGAAGCTAAGGAGAGAAAATTTTTTTTGTAAAGCATATTAATTAAAAAAAACTAAGAGGATAAAAGAAGAAAGAAGAAGAAGACATACCCGAGCATGGAGAAAAAGAAAAGGAGATGAGGAGAGAAAAGAAGAGAAAGAAATAGATATTGATGTTTTTTACATATAGTGAAGAAGAAGAAGAAGAAGAAGAAGAAGAAGTAAAAGAAGAAGAAGAAATAAGTCTGTCTCTTGTGAAATAAGGGATTCGGGCTTTTTATTGGGGCGCGTTAGCGACGGATTTACCGACGGATAATTGAATATTAATATTTTTTAATTATTCCGTCGGTAATTCCGTTGGTAATATTTAATTTAAATTTTCAATTTCGTAAAAAGTTTTCAGAAACCACCAACAATTACCGACGATTTTTCAGTCCGTCGGTGATTCCGTCTGTAATATTTAAATGAAAATTTTAAATCAATTGAATTTTTTCAGAAAACCGCCAAATAACACCGACGACTTTTCAATCCGTCGGTGATTTTGTCCGTAAAGAACAACAATTAACAGTGCAATTGGAAAGTGAACAGTTCTGGAGCTCTCTGGAAAATACCGACGGATTTTGTCCGTCGGTGATTCCCTTTGTAATTGACATGATGAACAGTGTAAACAAGTTTACCAATGGATTTACCGACGGAATTTATTCCGTCGGTAATTCCGTTGGTAAATCCTGACACGTCGTCATTTTTTTTTCTTTGTTTTAATTTTTTGTCCCTCCGTAATTCCCTTGGTATATACCTCGAGAATATGTCCATCGGTAAAATCCCTCGGAAATTTACCGACGGAAATATTCCCTCGGTATTTCCGTTTGTATTTATCGATTTTCTGGTAGTGATAAATCTTCTCTGTGCTATGTGTTTTATCCATACCCTATATATTTTTGGTAAATATACAATGAATAAGAAAAAATAGATATTGTTGCTAAACAAATACTTAAAAAAAAGCTAGGTTTTTGGGCAGTTTTGGAGAAAAAGAAAAAAAGAAAGAGCTTTTAGTAGAGGTTATAATTATAAAGTTTTTATGTGATAAGTGCTCTTAAATGTTTTTGCAAAAAAAACACTCTAAAACTTCATTTTGATTATTGATTTCCAAATAATTTTCAAAAAAAAATTCCAATTTTTCCAAGCATTTTTTATAGTGCTTTTTTAGAACAAAACATCAATTTTATTATAAAAAATAAAAAAATCCTTATTTTATTGTTAAATTAACAAAAACTAATTGAGAGGCTCACGTGGCATTGTTACAATATTTTTTTTTAATTTTTATTTTATTTTACTATTTAACATTAGGTCTGTTCATTCTAGTCTCATGATCTAGGTTATATTTTTTTTTTTTTTTTTTTTTTCCAGTTTCATCATTTAATGTTGAGTTTATTAGGGATTGAACTTCATAATTTGTTTTCTATAGGGTTATCCAAGTCACATAATTTGGGTTGCAAGCTTGGCATGTTAACCTAGATTGACTCAAGTTGTTTGTTTTCTGGTTTTTTAATTAATTTTTTAAAATTTTATTATTCAATATTTGAATTGATTGGAAATTGAATTTCATAATTTGTTTTAATTTTCTTTCTATAATCATTTTGGTTTCATTATCTATGTCTTGTATTTGACATGTTAATTCAGGTTGACTTGGGTTCGATCTAATATGTTTGTCTCAATATTTTATTTAAAAAAAGATATTGTCTTGAAATAGTTTTTAGTCAATATATTTTTAACAATCTTATGGGTTGTCTCTAGACTTATCAAGTTAACTGAGTCACATCGAATTAACCCCTACATAATTTAAATTTTTTCTACTAGGATATAAATTGGCAACACTTGAATATTTTTTTCATTAAAAACCTAATATGACTCGTAGTATAGTTTGGACCAATAATCTAAGTGTGCTATTAGGAGGTGTTCGGGATTGCGGTTGGAATGTGCTTTTAAAAAACTTAAATTCTTTTTAGCTTCAAATTATTTTTTATATTTTGAATTATTTTAATGTGTTGATGTTAAAAATAAATTTTAAAAAATAAAAAATATTTTTTAATTTATTTTTAGAAAAATATACACGTGGAGAAGTAACCGAGATTCTGCCATTGACTCCATCTCCCGCTGTCAATGCATAAAAGGTTTTTTTTAAAATGTTATCATGCAACAGGAAATAAGAGTACAAACCAAATACACACTCCCACTCCTGGCAGGGAAACAAAATCTGGGAAGGAAAATTTGAAATAGTTTTTCAAAATTTGTAGGCGGATTTTCCAAATCAAATAAGCATGATATGTAAAGTAAATCAAATAAGCATGATATTTAAAGTAAAGTATATATAGAGGGTGTTTAGAAGTGTGGTTGTAGTTATTTTTTAAAGTGTTATTTACTCGGAAATGTATCAAAATAATATTTTTTTAAAAAAATTATTTTTAACATTAATATTTAAAAATGATTTGAAAACACTAAAAAATATTAATTTTAAATAAAAACTAAAATAAAAATTATTAAAAAACATTTTAAAACACAAAAAACTAAATAATCGTGTATTTTTTAGCATAATTCAAACAATAAAAAATTAAGCAATTATTTCGTATTGTTGTCCGTTGACAAATGGATATTGTGCTTTGATAATGTTAAGCAAACACACTATAACCCCCATTGCAATCAACATTCAAACTTAATTTGGAGCTTTATCCAATTTGATCTCTTCACTCTTTATTTTATTTTATAAATGCCACTTCATCAAAACTTTATTAGTTTATATACTTACAAGATATTTTTGTGTTAAGATAACTCTTTATATTAAAAAATGATGTAATTAAAGAAATTAAAAAAATAAACATTTAAAAATTAATTAATTTTAATTAATTAGGTGTGCAACATGTCTTTAGAATGTACTTTTATTTTCTGTTACACGGTAATATTTTTTTAAAAAAATTATGTTTTGACAATATGTGTACCTATTTGATATTGTGTTTTAAACTTTCTTTGAATGTGTTTTAAAAATATAATTTAAAAAAAAAAATATTAAATTAATATTTTTTCTAATGTTTTTTTAAAATTTAAGTTAAGAGTTTGTAATTGATTAGTAAATATTGTTTATACTAGCTTTTTTTTTAGGATTGTATTTAATTGTAATCATCTCTATCAATCATTATGAATGGACATGGTGATCAACAAACAATGATTCTATTTTGAATTTTTTCAAGTTTTAATGGCATTTAAATACAATTATATTTAATGTTTATTTAAAATCTAAAAGAAACAATGACTGTATTTTGACTTTTTTTCAAGTTCTAATGGCATTTAAATACAATTATATTTAATGTTTATTTAAAATCTAAAAGAAAATTGATATATTTTTAAATAAATTATTTTTAAAAAAATATTATACATTACAATATCAAATATCAGTTATTTAGTACATGTTTAACAAAACAAAAAAGGATTCTTTTTTTAAATTGATGTTTTGTTCGTATATAACAAGTAACTCTTAAATCATTTATTTAATAAAAAATTAAATAAACTTAGATTATTTTTAAAATACATGAATTCTTTTAACTAGTTTACACCAAAGAAATTTCTCATGATATAGACAAATTGCCTAAAGATTTTGACATCAAATTAAAGGAGTTGAGTTGATCTATTCAAGGTAGCAAATTCATAATTATAAACGAAAATAAATATTTATATATATGTCATAATTTACTCATTCCAGTCCCTAATTTTTTCTTTTTTTTTCAACAAACTCCCTCTTGCTTTGTTACTATTGGCTTCTCTTTTGATATGTTAGTCCCAACAAATTTTATTTTTTTATTTTTCAAATAAAGAGCAACGCTCCCTTTCAACGACAAAACAATTTTAAAAATGCCACAAGAAGTGCCGGCTAAGCCAACGAAGGTTTTAAGAAGTGTTTAATACATCAAAACCTTGATCAAGGCACGGTTAAATGAACTTCAAGATCAACCATCGGATCACCAACTGCTGATCACAGCCATTAAATACATCGAATCATATCCTATCCAACGGGTCCAAGAATGTTCAGCAATGCCTTCCCTGTGAAATGTATCGTAGAGAATCACCCATCATGTATTTATAATAACCCGCTCCCGCAGTGCTTATGTCTGGGACCCACATTTCAGGTCCCTACAAGAAACACTGCTCAACAACACTGTCCAGGTCCAGAACAAACCCAATCCCACGCGCCCACGAATTGAAATTACGCTTTTGCCCACATCTTGAGACTTGTGCTCAGTTTGGCTGCACCATTTTTTTTTTCTTTGGTTTCTGGCTCATAGATGATTGTTTTTTATTATGAAAAATCTTTTAAATGAAAATGGAATTATTATTTCTAATTTTTATATTTAATATTGTAGAATGTTATCCTAATACCGAATTAAAAGGGAATATAGTGGTAATAATTAATTTGAAAGAGAAAAAATGACACTATTTCCAATTCTTTCATGACTATCATCATAATTTCTGAAATGATTTGAGCTTTAGATATCCAAATTCATTTTACTGTAAAGTAATGTGAATAACATGATTTGAATGCTTTTCTTGTACAACTTCGTGTATCTTGCATTTAACTTCTGGTATATCACTAGAAAGTTGTTTTAAGCTATGTTGAAGGCTAGATTATTATTTTTTAAAATATACAAAAAAGTCATGCATGGCTAATATTTTGTAGTAAAAAATACTAAATTGAATGGGAGTTGATCCGATGTAATCCAATCAACTTAAGAAGCTTAAAAATAACTTAAACAATTGTGCGAAAACATAGTTTGACTAAAAAAGATTTAAGACGATATCTTTTTAAAAAACATTGAGACGACAACATATTGGATTGATCCAGGTTAACCTTTCAAATCCTTGACCCGATCATAAGACCATGCTAACCCCATATAAAGCAAATTAAAACAAAAATATAAAGTTTAATTCTCAATCCACTTACTATTAAATGATGGAATTGAAAATAAAATTAAGAAATAGACAAAAAAAATACAAGTCGGCTTTCCAAATCCACGACTCAGGTTATGAGACTAGGATAACCCCATAAAAAGTAAATTGAAATAAATTATGAAGCATAATTCCCAATCAACTCAATGTTGGAGGAATAATTTTGTAAAAAAAATAAATCTAAAAAAGGATACAAACAACAATTTGAGTCTACTCGGGTTAACCCATCAAACTCATGATTTGAGTCATGATAGTAGGATAAACTCATATAAAACAAACCAAGAAAACAATTCGAGTCATTCTAGGTTAACTTGGCAAGCTCGCGATCGAGGTCATAAAATTGATATAGTCCTATAGAAAGCATATTGAATAAATTATGCACAATAAACTCATTGTTGAATGATGAAATTAAATTAAAAAACACAATAAAATAACCTAAGTTTACCTAGGTTAACTCGCAAAACTCGTGATCCAGATCATAAGATCGGGATAACCTCATAGAAAACAAAGTGAAATAAATGACAAGGTCTAATTCCTAATCAAACCCAATGTTGAAGATGTTAAAGGATGAAACTGAAAAAAAAAATATATCAATTAAAAAAAACTCGAGTCAATCTAGTTGACCTGCCAAATCTATGACTTGGGTTATAAAACTAAAATAATCACATAGCATATCACAAAAAATCATGAAATTCAATCTCTAATAAATCAAATATTAAAAGATGAAATTATATATAAAAAACATATACTCAAAACATAAATTATACAACATACTCAAAGGGATCAGTGCCCCTACTACTGTTTACCAAGACACAAAGTTATAATATTATGTATTATAAATTATAATATTTTATATTATATATATATATATATATATATATATATAAATTTTGAAAAATCCTTAAATTTGTTTTTTGATTTCCTGCATATTTTTATCAAAATTTCTCAATACTGGTTTGTATTTTTATACCGTAAAGATACAAATCGAGTATTAAAATATCTGGTTTTCGTCAAAACATTGTTGTTCTTTATGCATACGGCCAAGTCTCTCAAAGATAAAAAAAAATCATCACATCGTATTTTTATAAAAAAAAAATCATATTGTTTTTTATACATAAAACACAAAAAAAATATCCAAAAAGGGTTTAGCATGCACTTTGGCTTTAATAACAAGTTTGTTAGAGCCATGAAAACTAGGCCAATATTTCAAAAATTCTAAAAAAATATTTTTGTCTTCTTTTAGTATCTGGGATTATGAATTTATACGTAAAACGTATTCCTGATATTAAAATATAGTTTTTTTATATAGATGTTAGAACAGTTAGGTTTTTGCCCTATAAGATAAAGATCTCCTTATTGATGAGGACTTTTCTTGAACTATAGACGAACCAACAATTAGAAATATAATAACACATTAACTTTTTATCAGACAATCAAACAATGCAGCTTACCTTAAATAAGACGTATTTGGGGTGCTTATACCTTCCTATTACACAATCAATTCCCATACCCGATCTCTGAGACCAGTTAGGGTTCCTAGTGACCAAAATACGAGGTGGCGACTCTCATTCCATTTTCCACCGATAAAAGTAGATCCGAAAAAGGAGAAGGGAGAGAAGCATATCTAAAAAAAAATTTAAAAGCAACTGCCATTTGTGCGTTTTCTTGGATTTGCAGGTGACGAGGATCCTCACCACCAGCAGGGAAGGGAAGAGAAGAAGAAAGCAAGCCAGACTCCCCTATTTCCCCGATTATCTAGCGGTGGCGCCTGGAGGAGACGCACCACCACTGTTTCTAAAGTTCTAGAAGGCCTTCCCTGCCCTGCAATTCTTGGAGTTTTAAGGGCTATTTTGTAATTTTTAAATTGTTTAATGTAATTTTTGTTTAGTTTTGAATTTTTATAATTTGTAGTGTGGATGTAAAAAAAAAAGAAAAAAAGGAAAATATAGTGAAAATAAATGTGGTGTTTGTATTTTTTTATGAATGTTTTTTTATGATAAAATTACAAAGAATAGAGAAGAATTTAATATATTGATTTGCTCACGGTTAAGGATTATAAACTTACATATAAGTCATATTTTTAATATCCGATGAAAGAATAAAAGTTTTAAAACTTTTTTATGACATCAAAGCCACGAAGCAGCCTACCTCAGGTAGGGTGCGTTAGGGGTGCTAATACCTTCTTTAACCACAACCAGTTCCTTACCCGTGAATCTCTGACAAGACCATTACATCCGGATTCCTAGTAACCCTTAATGAAATACTAGGTGGCGACTCCCAACGAATTAAGCAAACGAGCAAAAATCGTCAACCGACGTCGCGCATGTGATGTGCGATAGAAACGACGAAAACACCTATACATGCAGCCTTGTTTTTGTTGAAACCCAAGGGTAATTTCATATATGAACTATTTCAATAAATAAAAAAGACAAAAGAAGTCCCCAACCCAAATGTTAAAATTTTGTGTTTTGAAGGTCAAATTAGTATATATATTGTATCCCAAAAAACCTAAACAAACCATTTTATCCTTAATCATTCTTTCAATGTCAAATGTATCTCATGAAAGAGACAATCCTACCTCTAACTGCATGTTTAGTAAGTTTTTTTGGCAAGGACAATTCCGTCATTACACAACTTTAATCTACAACAATCTATGTCCAGGTGAACAGTGAAAGAATGAACAATCATATATTGAGCTCTTTTAGTATTTGTTGTAATACTACCCATATATAGGTCTTGTTGTGATATGATGAACAAGTTAATTTGGATCCATAAAAGTAAAAGAAACTTCACTATAAAATCTTGCATTACAATTATTGACTTGGTTTTACTTCCTGGTATCTCTCCTATGCACTCTTATATGTGAGAAGGATTTGCTTCACCTCTGAAGTAGAAGCATTTGTGTTGCTTGACAAATTGGATACCATTTGTCGCACGTCAGAATATCAGCGCGACATCGGGTTGGCGATTTTATCGTTATGTTGATTTGATTCGTTCGTTGGAGTCGCCACCTAGTAATTTATTGAAGGCTACTAGAAAACCCGAGTATACTGGTCTTGTCAGAGATTCATGAGAAAGGGACTGGTTGTGGTTAGGAAAGGTATTAGCACCCCTAACGCACCCTACCTGAGGTAAGCTGCTTCGTGCACTTAATATGTTTAAAAAATAAAATTTTAGCCCAATTCTAAGGCTTTGATAAATCAGTTATTAGTTCCCAAAATATATGTAGATACATGTTCTACATTTTCATGGGAAATACAACATGATTTTTATCTGTCCTTTAGATATTTGTGCATATAAATTAAAATACTAAATTCATTTTTTTCTTTTGATTTCAATAACATACATAAAAAAATAAACACACACACATCTCTTTTTTTCTATTATTATTCCTTTTCTTTTCTTTTCTTTTACATCCACAATACAAAATACAAAAAAAAATCAACTAAACAAAAAAACATTAAACAATTTTTACAATTACAAAAATTACTCCCAAAACAATCTAAAATTACAGGGATAGCCTTCTGCACCAACAGAACAGTGTCAGGCAGACTTCTGGAACTGTATGAACAGTGGCCGCACGTCTCCTCCACGCGCCACCGTGGCTGGCGGCGCGTGGGTTCACGCGCCGCCGCCGACAATGCCCGAAAATGGGCGGATCTGCCCTGCTTTCTTCTTCCCTTCCCTTCTCTGCTGGCTGTGAGAACCACCGTTACCTGCAAAGGGGAAAAAAAACACAATGCAAAGTCTTCTTTTTTAGATCTACTCTCTTCTGTCTCTCTTTCGGGTTCTGTTCTTCTCTTCTTCAGGTGACAGGTCTGCCGGCTTTTTCTCCCCTTCCCCTCTGCATCAGCGGTGGCTGGTGAGGATGGAGACTGTGGCTTCTGTGGTCGGGCATGGAGATCGGAGGAGAAGCTGTCGTGGCCGGCTATTGTGGGGAGGAGCTGCTGCTATTGTGGTGCTCGCTGGAGGCCGGCGTTGATGGTCTTCCTTCGCTGCTGTTGTGGTGCTCGCTGGAGCTGGGTCGGCCGAGAGAGAGGAGGACGGCGGCTGACCGAGAGAGCAAGGAGAAAAGGGAACACTAGTGCTGGGGCAGGGGCTTTAGATGTGGCTGACGGCTGAGGCTTGGAGGCCGGAGCTGCGTTTGGTCTCCTGTGTCGGTGGGCGGCGGTGTTTCTTGGCCGCGAGGGAGAACGACAGCCAGAGGAGGGGCCGGCCTGCTGGGTTTGGGAGCAAAAATCACAAAGCAGGGGAACGGTTTTGGGGAAGAAAACAGAGGAAGAGGTGGCTGCTTATGTGGGGGGGCTGCCGAAAAGATCAAATGGGTTTAGCTTTTCTTTCTTTAGCAAAGGGAGGGGGCAGCCTTATCCGGCTGGCGAGAAGAAGAAAAAAATCTGATCAGGATGGGGGGGGTGGCGGCTCCGGGTGAGGGAGAAGAAAAAAAAATGATAAGCTTTTAGGGTTTCTCCTTTTGTTGCCCTCTTTAATTGCCAAATTGCCCCCCCTCAAGTGTGTTGAGAAGACCAGTATTTATAGGTAAAATGTTGCTTGAATCTCAAAATTGGTCCCTCAACTTTCTTTCTTTTTTTGTAAATTTGATTTTCTTAATTTTTTGTATTTTTGAAAACGAGCAAATATCAACATCGACTCAATGTGGAAAATCAATGATTTTAAAAATGATGCGTTATAAGTTGAACGCGTTCCAAATATCTTTGAAAATTTAAATTCTTTTGAGACGATGCTAAAAATGATAAAAACGATGCAAATGTATTAAAAATGTATTTTTTTGGATTTTCAATGTTTTTCGCTATTTTTGATTTTTTTTTCTGAAAATTTATTAAAACATGGGTCAAAAATTGGGTAGCAACAGATGCCTCCTCTTTACAATGCTTACGAAGCAAGACTCCTCAATGTTTTGCATAGTAAGCTTTGTAAAGAAAAACTTGTCTTTCCGTCTGCTTAACTTGCTCAATATCCACTCATCTAAAGACAGACCTTGCTCTTTTTCTCTGTTCTCTCTTCCTTCTTTTTTTTTTCTCTTTTTTCTTTCTTTCTTTGTTTCTCTCTCTGTTTTTTTTTTTGTTATCTTGAGATCCCATCTGGCGATCTCCTTTCCCCAAACCAAAGAATGTGTGTAGCTCGGTCAACCTAAAATCCCATCTGGCGATTCCCTTTAACCAAAGCTACATGAGATCCCATCTGGCGACCTCATTCAACTGGAACTTAAAAAAAATGTGTAGCTCGGTCAACCTGAAATCCCATCTGGCGATTCCCTTTAACCAAAGCTACATGAGATCCCATCTGGCGACCTCATTAAAGTGGAACTAAAAAATGTGGTAGCTCGGTCAACCTGAAATCCCATCTGGCGATTCCCTTTAACCAAAGCTACATGAGATCCCATCTGGCGACCTCATTAAAGTGGAACTAAAAAAATGTGGTAGCTCGGTCAACCTGAAATCCCATTTGGCGATTCCCTTTAACCAAAGCTACATGAGATTCCATCTGGCAATCTCATTCAACTGGAACTTAAAAAAAATGTGTGTAGCTCGGTCAACCTGAAATCCCATCTGGCGATTCCCTTTAACCAAAGCTACATGAGATCCCATCTGGCGACCTCATCAAAACAAAGAATATGTGTAACAAATGGTCTCATTGTAATAGGTGACCTACCCAGGTGGAAAGAATGTGGAAAACGGTCTCATTATGATGGGTGACCTACCCAAATGGAAAGAATGTGAAGTGCGGTCTCATTATGATGGGTGACCTACCCAGATGGAAAGAATGTGAAGTGCGGTCTCATTATAATGGGTGACCTACCCAGATGGAAGATGAGAAAAAATATGAAGTGTGGTCTCATTGTTACGGGTGACCTACCTAGAAAAATGATGTTTTTTTTTCTTTCAAAATAAAATAAAATGATGTCATTGTTATGGGTGACCTACCCAAAAAAATGATGTTTTCTTTCAATAAAATAAAATAAAATAAAACAATGGTCTCATTGTTACGGGTGACCTACCCAAAGAAAAGAGAAAGAGTGGTCTCCTTGTAATGGGTGACCTACCCAGGTGGAAGGTAGAAAAAATGTGAAGTGTGGTCTCATTATAATGGGTGACCTACCCAAAGAAAAATGGTAGATGAAAGGTGGTCTCATTACAATGGGCAACCTACCCAGATGAAAGATGTGATGTGACAAGTGTGAAAAATGGGACTTACCTGGCGAAGTCCTGAAGGGATGATCAAGAAGGGTCGAAAAACTTGGTGCTTCTTGATAATTCCTGATCGCAGGGTTTGAAAACTCCATGCTTCCTGATTGCAAGGTTGATCTTTTCATTTCTTTGAGATTTTCCTAACAGTAAAGTTTATCTCATCTTCTTCCCGTTCCAAGGTCACAACCATGATTCTCTGTTATTATCAGCTCAATGATTCTCCTCTTTTTTTCCTTTTTTTTTTTGTTGTTCCCCAATCTTGCTAAACTACATTGAGGATTTTTCCTGCAACAAAAAAAAATATGTGCAATGTTTTAACGTTAGATGACATGCATGTATCCTTACCTGATTCGAAATATAGGTCCCCCCTCTTCGATGTTCCATCATCACAAGGTGCCTTTGTTTGCATTCCCAAGCTTTCTTTGTTCTTTCGATGCATTGACTCATTCATGTGCTAGCCATCCACTCAACTGTAAGTGCAGTGCCTATCTTAGGTTGTCTTCGACGGTTACTGCTCTCGTTGTTTATCAAGCTTGACTCTGCCCCCAAGTGTGGTGTTGCTTGATTCATCATGAAGGATTTTCTCTCCTGGATTCTTCTGAGAATTATCCTCTGATTGATTGTGTGCATCATGTCGACACCCATCAAAATTGTCAAACAGTCATGAACTTGCCTCCAGTTAAAACAATACTCTTCAAGTATATGTTAATCAACCTTCTTGGAAACTGCCAAGTCATCTAGACATGGATTTCATAAGTTGTCGTAAAAGGCTCTTTGTTGCATTCCCGATGCTCTCCTCAATGCGTTCTTCGCAGCTTGTCAAATCAGCTTATGCCAAAGAATGATTTGGCATTATCAATGATGTTTAATCACCCATATTCATGCGGTGAAGTGCGCATTTGGCTTCAAAACAAATTGTCCCCACAGACAGTCTTCGGGGTGGGTGCCTTTCTGAGATTCATTCAATGAAGTTGTGTGATAACATCTGTCGATAACCATGTTTCAAAGGATGACAATATGAGATTGTCCTTCAAGTGCAGCATTGTTCCCACAGTCAGTCTTGGTGGTGTGCATCTTTTCAATATTTATTTAAATGCAACTGTATGCCCACATCGGTTGATAGCCATGTTTCAAAAGGTGATGATACAAAGATTTCCTTCAAGTATATCTTTGCTTTCCCAATTGTTGACGGGGTTCGCTAAATCATGGATATATCTTTGAATAACATTGCCCCCAATATAATCTGAGTTTGCTTGTTCAACTGTCTATAATCAAGAAGTTTTTTTCTTTGTCATTGCCATATGCTAAACATAACTTTGATGGACTTTGACGACTCATCATCTGATTTTTTCTTTGCCCCCAGCT
Organism: Populus simonii; assembly: GCA_007827005.2. NCBI lineage: Eukaryota > Viridiplantae > Streptophyta > Magnoliopsida > Malpighiales > Salicaceae > Populus > Populus simonii. The sequence continues at coordinate 102,993 of VJNQ02000428.1, forward strand.
GATCTGAAAACTGTTTTTTCCTTTCTCAGGGTCCACTGTATTGCCCCCAAGTGGTCAACTTTTCAAGGAGTGTCGAGAAATGTTGATGTCATTTGTCAAGGATTTTGCAAATTCGATCGATATTCTTCTTGTTTGACAATCTTTCTGTTCTGGAATCAACTCTCATACTTCAAAGATCATGTCTATTCAAATCTAATTGTTGAAATGAAATCAGAGAGATGTCTGTTTTTGAAAGTATATTTTTTTTTGGAAATTCAAGCTTGTTTGGTCAAAGATGCAACACACGCTATTCAATGAAGTCCTTTAATTGTCTTGTATTTTGAAAACAAAAATTGACCCGTTGTAAGATTAAAACAACTTTTTCCATGGTTCTTTGTGTCAGTTTCAATCTTTGGTCTTGGGTATATCTTTTGATGGTCTGCGATGAGGTGACCTTCTGTGAATTTCAAGAAACAAAAGGCTCAAGTCAAAACTTGAGGATTCATCAAGAAAGATTGTTTTCTTTTTTTAGCACCAATTTTATTAGCATGCATAATAACAAGTGGCTTAATCCATGAAGTCACGACCCTTATGGAAAAACTCTTCAAGTTTTGAGATCGCTATTTATTGGTTCAGATTGCTTACTTGATCAAAAAGGGCTTTTTAAAAGCACGTAATGCAGACTATGGTACATGGCTATGAAAGAAAGGGATTTCACAAGCTCAAAAAGTGTTTGAGGGTTTCAAAAAACTAGGATCAACATCAAACTATTCATCAACTCTTTTTCTCTTGTTGTCATTGTAGAGAAAGTGACATATAAACTTGTTAATATCAAAGCTCAGACTTCTCTTAACATAAGTCATAGTGCTAATCCAACTTTTCTTTGATGAATAATCAATCTAATCCTTTGGAAGACACTAAAGGCTTTATCCTAGACACACCAAAAGACATGAAACTTGATTTTTTGTGTTGACTTTTGGCGTTTGTTGTGTCTTTCTTCAATTGAAACCTCTTTTGCCCCTATTAGAATTGATAGGCATTCTCCTTCATTTCCACCTTTTTTGCTTTTACATAACCTTCCTCAAAGTTTTCTTGGATGACCCTCAATCTATGGCTTTTCTTGTTCTCCCTTTCTCAATCATTGGGCTTTTATTCTAAGCCTTTCTTTTATCATTGATTCTATCAGTGTCTTCATCCTTCCTAATAACATATCTCTCATTGCCCCCAGTGTGGGGTGTGATCCTAGTCAAGGTTTCTTTTTGAAAGAAAATATTTTACCAGGCTTAAAATGGGACTGCAAGGGATATAATCTTTAGAAAGTGAAGGGATAACAAAGATGGCCTTTTCTCATTTCAAGCAAGGTCAGTTAGAACCGATAAATTTTGACCTCGTCCAGTGTAATGATTTGGACTTGTAAGAATCATGATTCACGAGTCCATAACTATTGAATCCACCACATGTCATTATGCATACTGCTAAAACTAGTTATATGATGTGTGGTTCAGTTTCAGGAGGTATGAGTTCAAAATTGTTTGGTCACCTCATGTCATTTTCAAGCATCAAGTCATTTCTGCAATCAAAACACTTTTAATGTTCATGATTAAACTTTGCATGTTGGAGTTTGATCAAACATATTTTGTCAAAATACCCTTTGAAAGAAGCATCTCATGATTTCATAACAACAAAGAGACAATGAAAAGACATGTTTCGTTGAAGGGTGAGATGTGATCCCAAAACAAAATGCAGAATGACAAAAATTCCATAACAACATGATTGACAGTTCAACGCCCTTCTTGGATCAACTATTCTGGCAATATCTGTGTTTCGCCGAGCAATTTCAATCTCTTGTCATTCTGAGAATGTTCTGTGACAATATAACCAATGACAAATCTCCTTCACAGACTCTACCTGTCTCTTACTTACCAACTTCCAGACTCGATTCTTGAAATTCTTGCCACTGTTCAATTGAAATGGTCGAGGACCCCACCATGACATCACATCTCTTGTCTGGATTATACCACCTAGAAAACGGTGGTTGCATGGGATCTGTCAGAGTCAGGCAAAAGTCTAGAATCTGGCAGATGCTGGTAAATAAACCCACATGGCAAAGGAATGTCTATCTTTGGCAAAGACATTGGAGTAGTTGATGCTTGAGCGAGACTTGACTAGGCAAAATAACTGAGGTTTCTCAATTGAGAGTCATCTTTTGATTCAACTCTCTTCACAGTTCTGGAATCCATGGCAAAACCTTCAATCTTTCACTTCTTCATAGCTCGCTCAATTCTTTCGATGATCTTCACAACATCATGTCATTCTTCTAATGTTGTTGTGGTTGGTTGAGGGTTGTTGGAAAACTTCCACCAGCTAGGTAATCTTGGCAGCGCCTAGAAACTTGCAGCATTGCCACTGCCGACGTGTGGAATCACGCATTGTCTTTATTGGAAGAGAACTTGATGAATCTAAAACTCCTTTGTCTCCTTTTTCGATTGCTCACAGATAGTGCAACAAACAGACACATGTAGAGGGAGTTCTGCTTTGTTGAAGTTTCAGTTTTCTTCATGTATTTCAGTCTAGTCATGTATTTTCTCCCTACTTATGTTTTCAATGCTGACACTAGTGGGAGAAAATTATAGATGATCTGAAACTACTGCATCTCTTCTTGGATTTCCCACTTGCAGATCCACAAATAGATTCTTGCCGATAGAGCTCTGCTACGTTGAAGTTTGATGTCTGCTCATGTTTTCAGACTAGGTCTAACTCTTCGGCCTACTCCAGTGTTTCGTTGCTGAAACTGATGAGACAAAGTTTTGTAGCGTATGAAAGTACTGCATCCCTTCTTGCATTCCCCACTTGCAGATCCACAAACAAATCTCTACAAAGAGAGCTTTGCAACGTAGAAGTTCAGTGTCTAATCATGGTTTTTTTTTTTTTTTGCTGCTGAACTGGAATTGAGCTCACAGTTGGGGTAACTTCAAAGAAGGCTAATGCACCATGCACAGAAGCTAGTAGTTATTTGGTGCCATTAAAAAATATGAGGCGATGAACAATTGGCAGTGCAATTAACCAAGAACAAAGGTTGTCATTAGTTGATGACTGAAGGCATTGCTGCGGTTATTCATGACTGAAAAGAAGAGGTGCAACTTCCATCGGACATGGACAAACAGTGTTCCCACAGAAAATCGTGCAGACATTCTCTTTCCATTTAATGCTCAACACTTGTTCAGGGAGATCTGAGTCTAGCTACTTCACCTTTGATGCTCTCAGCTTTCTTTTGACTCTATGCCTCTCTCTGACCCCTTTCTTTATTATCCATTATTTTCCATCCAGTGTAGTAAACTTCGGACAGGGGAACCTATTTTTTTTCTCCCGGTACATGCATGATAAATGTATGAACATGTAAACTATATGATTGAACTCACCCTTCGAGGGGTGACATATGGTCGTAACTCTTGTATGATGAAACAAGAATCTTGATTCTTGCCCAAACTCTACAATGAAAATTTTCTGAGTGACGGCCATTAGGTCACCCACAAGTCTTGAGTTCAAGATGCTTCCAAGAAGGGTTTGCTCAGATGCGAAACAATATATACAGAGCATACATCCTAAAGGCAGGTTCTAATCTTTTTAAGTGAGACAAAAGGTAGGTTTACTACTTGGTCTCTAAAAAAGGTCTCTTGTTGTCCCAGTGATTGCCCTCGTGGAGGCAATATGGGGGCTTGTAGGCAATGAGATGGCACGTGTCCAACTATTACCAGTCTAAGCACTCAACGAAGAGTTAGGGTTTACACAAACTTAAACCTTGACTAAAAGTCGTAAGGTAAGCTGCTAGTCCCCTACCTAACCTAAAGCTTGTGTGTGCTTTAAAAAATTAAAATATGTGATGCATGAGACAATTCTACAAAATGCATGAATAAAACAAAAATAAAACAAGACAAATGCAAAAACATAAACAAATCAAATACACAAAGCTTAGTCCAATAATGTCGAAAACAATACCTTCCCCAGTGGAGTCGCCATTCTGTCGCACGTCAGAAAATCAGCGCGACATCGGGTTGGCGATTTTATCGTTATGTTGATTTGATTCGTTCGTTGGAGTCGCCACCTAGTAATTTATTGAAGGCTACTAGAAAACCCGAGTATACTGGTCTTGTCAGAGATTCATGAGAAAGGGACTGGTTGTGGTTAGGAAAGGTATTAGCACCCCTAACGCACCCTACCTGAGGTAAGCTGCTTCGTGCACTTAATATGTTTAAAAAATAAAATTTTAGCCCAATTCTAAGGCTTTGATAAATCAGTTATTAGTTCCCAAAATATATGTAGATACATGTTCTACATTTTCATGGGAAATACAACATGATTTTTATCTGTCCTTTAGATATTTGTGCATATAAATTAAAATACTAAATTCATTTTTTTCTTTTGATTTCAATAACATACATAAAAAAATAAACACACACACATCTCTTTTTTTCTATTATTATTCCTTTTCTTTTCTTTTCTTTTACATCCACAATACAAAATACAAAAAAAAATCAACTAAACAAAAAAACATTAAACAATTTTTACAATTACAAAAATTACTCCCAAAACAATCTAAAATTACAGGGATAGCCTTCTGCACCAACAGAACAGTGTCAGACAGACTTCTGGAACTATATGAACAGTGGCCGCACGTCTCCTCCACGCGCCACCGTGGCTGGCGGCGCGTGGGTTCACGCGCCGCCGCCGACAATGCCCGAAAATGGGCGGATCTGCCCTGCTTTCTTCTTCCCTTCCCTTCTCTGCTGGCTGTGAGAACCACCGTTACCTGCAAAGGGGAAAAAAAACACAATGCAAAGTCTTCTTTTTTAGATCTACTCTCTTCTGTCTCTCTTTCGGGTTCTGTTCTTCTCTTCTTCAGGTGACAGGTCTGCCGGCTTCTTCTCCCCTTCCCCTCTGCATCAGCGGTGGCTGGTGAGGATGGAGACTGTGGCTTCTGTGGTCGGGCATGGAGATCGGAGGAGAAGCTGTCGTGGCCGGCTATTGTGGGGAGGAGCTGCTGCTATTGTGGTGCTCGCTGGAGGCCGGCGTTGATGGTCTTCCTTCGCTGCTGTTGTGGTGCTCGCTGGAGCTGGGTCGGCCGAGAGAGAGGAGGACGGCGGCTGACCGAGAGAGCAAGGAGAAAAGGGAACACTAGTGCTGGGGCAGGGGCTTTAGATGTGGCTGACGGCTGAGGCTTGGAGGCCGGAGCTGCGTTTGGTCTCCTGTGTGGGTGGGCGGCGGTGTTTCTTGGCAGCGAGGGAGAACGACAGCCAGAGGAGGGGCCGGCCTGCTGGGTTTGGGAGCAAAAATCACAAAGCAGGGGAACGGTTTTGGGGAAGAAAACAGAGGAAGAGGTGGCTGCTTATGTGGGGGGGCTGCCGAAAAGATCAAATGGGTTTAGCTTTTCTTTCTTTAGCAAAGGGAGGGGGCAGCCTTATCCGGCTGGCGAGAAGAAGAAAAAAATCTGATCAGGATGGGGGGGTGGCGGCTCCGGGTGAGGGAGAAGAAAAAAAAATGATAAGCTTTTAGGGTTTCTCCTTTTGTTGCCCTCTTTAATTGCCAAATTGCCCCCCCCTCAAGTGTGTTGAGAAGACCAGTATTTATAGGTAAAATGTTGCTTGAATCTCAAAATTGGTCCCTCAACTTTCTTTCTTTTTTTGTAAATTTGATTTTCTTAATTTTTTGTATTTTTGAAAACGAGCAAATATCAACATCGACTCAATGTGGAAAATCAATGATTTTAAAAATGATGCGTTATAAGTTGAACGCGTTCCAAATATCTTTGAAAATTTAAATTCTTTTGAGACGATGCTAAAAATGATAAAAACGATGCAAATGTATTAAAAACGTATTTTTTTGGATTTTCAATGTTTTTCGATATTTTTGATTTTTTTTCTGAAAATTTATTAAAACATGGGTCAAAAATTGGGTAGCAACACCATTATACAAATAATTGCAAGATTTACACCTTTTATGAATTTCTATAGCTAAAATAGTGTCTATGTGGATGCCTCCTTCTAGCTTGTGCGAAGGGAATAGAACATGTTTTGGATGATGTGGCTACCAAAGAACAACAATGTACTAAAAGTGATGTTGCCCTGAATGGGATGATCTTTTTCCTTTGATTCTTCACAAGATAGCTAATCGAGAATGATCATTTTATATACACCAAGAATGATCTTTTGCAAAACTAGGATGGAAGAAAGCTCTGGCCTAACCCACCTAGAAGCCAACTAGCTACTACAAGAAGTGTAATATATATGAATCATCTATAAAAAGCTAGGAATTTCAAGAATTAGTGGCGCATTCAAAGACCATTAGGCTAAGTTCTTATGCTCTTTTCTAATTCCTAAAAGAATCAATGAGTCAAAACATGGTGGAGGTGCTTGAAATTAAAAAGGTCATGATCATCATTGTAAGATCAGTTCGTTTGTGTCTTTTAAAAGACTTATTTTGTAGATGCTTATGATTTTTAATAATTTTTAAGTCCAATATTTGATTTTTAATGTTTCAATATAATTATTAGTTTTAAAGCTGATTGAAGGAGGGGTAGAGATTATTTTTTAAAGTAATTGTTTTTTAGAAATATATTAAAATAATATTTTTTAAATTTTTTTGATATAAACTCATCAAAATATCAAAAAAACACTAAAAAATTAATTTAAAACTATATTTTTTAAAATCTTTAAAAACACGGCGATGCTTTTAGAAAAGCCTTAACCAAAGAGAATTTCTTCGAACCTCATCACACTTCAATTATATTCTTCTAATTCTTTGTAGTCATCACCTTCTCTCGCATCCTTACAGCGGCTAATGACTTGGTTGATTGTCTAGTAAGGAAAGTTACATAAAAAAAAAAAACTTTTACCGTGGAATGAGATTAGTTACTAAAAGAAAAGAAGATAAGATAGTGTTTGCAATGCTACGAGATTAGTTACTCAAATAAGATTTTTTTACTATTTAAATAATATTTTTTCCTTCTTTAAAGTAATAAAAAACTCTCTTTTGTCAAGACTATACCTAATTATAAATAACTATCATAATTATAAAGCAATTAGCTAATTTATAAAAAAAATAATACAAATTTTTACCGTGGATTAAGTCAATCATAATCACTTACCTTCTTACAAAATAAATAATATTTATTTTTTTTATTGAGGAAACAATGCACCTTTTGAGTTATAATTGTACAATAATGTAGTGAATAATATAGTTAGTTAAGTTATTAAATAATAAAATAATTTATTATGATATAATAAATGAATAAAAACATTTAATAATTTATAACTTAAATTTACTATTATTATAATGCCTTCAAACAATCATAGAAATTGTCTATTATATTTAAGATTAGGAGATGCAATTGAACAAATAAAAACAAAGATAGACTGAAAAATGTGGGGATCCCTCCTTTTCATGGTCTCTTTGCTTTTGATGTGAGTTTTGAAGAAAAATGCTATTTATTATCTCTTTTTCTAGCTAAGATGTTAGGAGTGCATGCCATCTTTAAAGTTTTAAAATCTAAGTGTTAATTTAAGAGATAAACCATGTGACTCACCCGTAAAAAGCATAGATAAAAGTGTTTAGAAGTTTGATTATAGTTATTTTTTAAAGTATTTAGAAGTTTAAAAATATTTAAAAATAATTTTTTTAAAAAATTATTTTTAACATCAACATATTAAAATATTCTAAAAACATAAAAAATATTAATTTAAAGTAAAGAAAAAAATAAATTTTTTTAATTTTTTTAAATATTTTTAAAACATAAAAATAAACAAACTTAAAATATATCGTATGGTACATTTTATAAACAAAAACATTTTAATTTTGTTTTGTTAGGAAAAGTATTTTACAAGGATATCCCTTTAAAAATTTATAATTCTACTCTTATTAATAATAACACATTTTCTCCATCAATCAATGTCTTTTTTTAAAAAAGAAAAAAACTTAAAATAAGAAACCATAAAAACACACCTTAATAAATTTATTTCAAAACCATTAACGTTCTTTCCATTTAACAATTTGCCCAAAATCACTTCCCTTTTTAAACCCACCATCCCCTCTTCCCAAACAACCGTCACCGCCCCAATCCCCTTCCCTCAACACGTGCATTCAACTCCCCACACCGCGCGTCGAAAAACCTCTCCAAATTCAAAAACGTACATCTCAAAATAGCCCTCTCACTCTCATGATTTTTGATTTAGCAACATTAAATAAATAAAAAAAAAAACATATCGTACTCTCCCCCTCTCTAATCCATACCCTGATTTTGTCATTTCTCCTCCAGCCTCTCTCGCCGGCGAGAGGAACTTAAAAAAATAGAAGAAAAATATTCAGAGAAATCGCCGCAGTGAAATTGCGAGAGATCTAAAAGAAAGAAAATGTCGGAAGAAGAGAAGTTGTTAAAGGAAGCGAAGAAATTGGCATGGGAAGATCGGTTGTTACACAAGAACTGGAAAGTTAGAAACGAAGCCAATATCGATTTGGCTTCTCTTTGTGATTCCATTTCCGATCCTAAAGACTCCAGACTTCGTGAATTCGGTTAGTTAGGGTTTCTAATATTTTTTTATACAATTTTTAGGTTTCAGATCTGTTATTTGTGTCGCAAATGTGGATTCATTTTGTTGCGGTTTTTTGTTAGCTCCGTTGTTTAGGAAAACGGTTGCGGATTCAAATGCGCCTGTACAGGAGAAAGCGCTCGATGCTTTGATTGCGTTTTTACGTGCTGCCGATGCGGATGCTGGAAGGTGGTGGAATTTGTTTTTATTTTTTTTGCATGCGTTTTTTTTTTGTGGGTTTTAATTTGTTGTTGTTGTGGTGGTGGTGGTGTGTAGGTATGCGAAAGAAGTGTGTGATGCGATTGTGGCTAAGTGTCTTACTGGTAGGCCAAAGACTGTGGAGAAAGCGCAGGCAGCGTTTATGCTGTGGGTGGAGTTGGAAGCTGTGGATGTTTTTTTGGTGAGTGATTTTATGGTTTTTGGTAAATAGTGAGAATGCGTGCTAGTCTTGGTTGATTTTTTTTTAAAATTTTTTTGCTATGGTAAAAGTGTTGGAATGTTTCTCTTGTTTAATTGTTTGTTGATAATGAATGAATGAATTGTTATAATGTTTACCGAAATTGAACAAATTTTGATATATTTTTTTACATGCCTGTACTAAAATGGTAGTTGTTTTTTATTGCTATTTTACTGTTTTGTTGACATTCCAGTGTGTAATGTTGGTATTTGATTCTTAATTAGTAGTAGGATTGATGGTAGCTTCGTGTCCATTTCACATATCAGTGTAATAGTTATCACCACTCTTCAGTTGGTTTCCTATTTGTTCCTAAGTTTATGATGCTCTGGAGATTTTCAGTTAAAAGTCTTCATTTGTATTAGCATTACTAAGTGGATTTTTTGCAAAATTAACCATGCCAATCTAGTGTTGTAAATTAGGTGCTGGATTTAAATTTAGTTGGTAAATAAATTAGAAATGACTGTGCCTAAATATCCAAGGCGCCCTAAGCATAACAGGATAGGCTTGTTGATTATGTAGAGGCTGACTAAATGGTGTGAGCTTGTATTTTTATGGTTATTCATAGCAAATGTGGGAGTTAGCAAAGTCATACCTCAAATTTGTACTGCCACACTTCACAGAGCCAAACCCAACTAGATGGTCACTGAGGGCTTGTTGTTGGTGTTCTGAAATAACAGGAGATGATTTTTATTCTAGGATGCCCACTGTGGGAAAAAGTTGTGCTTCTACAACTCTCTCTATGTAGTGCTCTCATCCACTTTAAGAATTGTCTAAAGGCACAACGGAAGTTAGCTATGCAATCTACTCTAGTACATCATATGGACATAATTGAGAAAAAGAGCAAAAAATGATCAATGCAGTGCATCACTTAGAGGGTATAACGGAGCTGTTTCAGGCTCACCTTTCCTCTTCCATTTCTAGTTGGGCTTCCTTTGACAACACTGACCTTTGTCTACTGTAGCACCTCAAAATTTTGGAGGTTGGTGATGTGGTTTGTCAATGAGTGGTGCCTTTTATTAATTGGTTCACCTTTTTCTAATTTAGGTATGCTCTGTCCTTTAGGATCATTTACATGAGGTGATTTACATTTCTACTTGCATCAATATTCATCTCATCTTACCTTTAGTTGTATATGCTCATGTACTCAAAAAACAGAAATGAAAATTGAAGTTCTTAGATGGTAAATTGGGTCTGTACTACATGAACTTTCTTGTGCTACCTGATCTTTTAATTATTAGTTTTATCGATGAAACTTTCTTAAGTAATAATTTAAAATCGTAACTTGCCTCTGCTCTCTAGTATTTGAATCTCCATATAGTAGGAAAAAATTGAATTTATGTCCCACAAAGGCTGTGTGGTACATCAGTGAGCCTTAATTTATTGAAATTAAGAATCTTTCTTGTTGACTGTATGATCGTGCTCTGGTTGGGAAAAATCAACTGCAAGCTTTGTAATCTCATAGTAGTAGTTAGAATTTGTAGAACTTGCACAAGTAGGTAGGCTTTAAGATTCTTTGAATAGACTTGATTACTCTTGGAAAGTGGCACAAAGTTGGACAGTCTCTTTTACTGTATATTAAAATCCCTGATATTGAGTGTATCTGACTGTCCTGTACACTCTGGTATTTTGGAATGTGAATCAGCGCTTGTAGCCTTTCTTTTGTTTTGCTTCAGGATTTTGTAACAATCAGCAGTTTTCTGTCTCTGTCTTCTCTCTCTTTTGTTTTCCACTGTCTTCTATGTTCTTTTCCTTCCTTCCTTCTTGCATTCCATAAAATTTGCCATCTATGTTTGTTTAGCTTAGTTTCTAGCTGTTGCATGTTGTGGAGGCCTTTTGCTCACCAAAGGCGAAGAAATTCTAGCGTGAATAAACCTGATTATTTTTTTTCTGAAGATAGTTAATTGTTTGGTGATTGTAGGATGCAATGGAGAAAGCAATTAAGAACAAAGTTGCCAAAGCTGTGGTGCCCGCTATAGACGTTATGTTTCAAGCCTTAAGGTTTGCAAGCAATATTTCTTTGTTGCAAAGTACTGATTCTTTTATTTGTCTAAGTGTCCCTGTTGTTTGTTCTGTTTGCTAACAGTGATTTTGGAGCCAAAGTTGTCCCCCCAAAGAGGATTTTAAAGATGCTTCCAGAATTGTTTGACCACCAGGATCAAAATGTCCGTGCATCATCTAAAGGACTAACTCTTGAGCTTTGTCGGTGGATCGGAAAAGATCCTGTGAAATCAATTCTCTTTGAGAAGATGCGAGATACCATGGTACAACAAATTTATTCATTAATTTGCATGACATTGTCACTGTCATTTTACCTATACATTATAATGGACATTTTTTCCCTTTGTTCCCCCATGTTCCTGCTTGAAGAAAAAAGAATTGGAGGCTGAGCTTGTTAATGTTAAAGGGACAGCTAAGCCATCCCGCAAGATTAGGTAAATCTAGACGAGCCTTTTTCTACTCTTTCATGCATTTTACTAGAGGTACTGTAGTTCTCCTGAGATGTTTCCTTAGGCTTTGAGCTTGCATTCTTCCAACATTACCATGCTTTGAATTGATCATATGTTTTAAGTTTCTTTATTGTAATTTACAACATTGGTTTGAAGCTTGTTGTAATGTTTATTGATGTACATGATTGGTTTGAAATTATAATTTTAAGGTTGTAATGTTACAATTGTTAAATCTGTCTCCTTTTTCTCAATGATTAATTTGTTACTTATCATTATCAATAGCTTGGGTTGGTGTTGGTGTTGTTTTATTTATAAACCTTTGCAAGTTTGTTATTCTAGATCCGCTGCTAGGCAATGCACAGTTTCCCTTCCTTTATAAATTAGTTTAAAAAGTAGGATATTTATCTGTTGGAAGTCCATTCTGTTATGCTTTGGTTGGAATGTAGAGTTAACATGCTTTATGTGATCAGATCTGAGCAAGACAAGGAGCCAGAGCCAGAAGGGGTATCAGAAGTTGTGGGTTCTGGTCCATCTGAAGAAGTTGCTGCTGAAGGTATGTGACTTAACTTCTCCCATAGTATTTTAACCATTCATTCTCAATTGACTAATATGCCATTACTGGTATGTGTACGACTGTCAGCTCCTCAAGAAATAGATGAGTATGACCTTGTAGACCCGGTTGATATTTTGGGTCCTTTGGAGAAGGCTGGATTTTGGGATGGAGTGGTCAGTGCTCCTGCTTCTTTATTTCATGTTTTTAGTGTTCTGGATTTATCTAACTTCTTATTATCATCTTCTAAATATTCAAGTTTTGTTGGTTACTATTTTTTAACATCTTGCGTCCACCTCTTAGAAAGCCACCAAATGGTCAGAAAGAAAGGAGGCTGTTGCAGAGCTGACGAAGCTTGCATCCACAAAGAGGATAGCACCTGGTGATTTCTCTGAAGTTTGTCGGACTTTGAAGAAGGTAATTTTTTTTCCTTACAGTTGGAACAATCATTTTAAATTACCTATAATCATCTCCCTTTTAATTGTTACTATATTTTTTGCTAGAATTTCTGTGTTCCTTTCCATTTTTTTTGTTTTTGCTTTCTTTATCTCCTTTTCTGCTAAATGAGGTTATTTTTGTTAAAAAAAAAAAAAATTTTAATTGGGTGACAAATAGTTGACTTTGATTCTTGTGAAGGGCATTTGTTTGGTCAATTTGTGGAAGAGATGAGAACCTACATAACCCAAATATAATTAGGAAAATTATTTTTGAAATTTGGTGCCAAGTCAAATACTTGTCATTAGCCTTACATGCAAGGTTATTATGAGGTTCCATAATTTGGCTGTTGAAAACCTTATACTCGTGCTTTTCTCTCTTTTTTAAGATTGAGTGTTGTCATACTGATAAAAGTTCATGATTGTTGTCCAACCATGATGATCTGATTCTAAGATATTTTATATAGAGATTGTGGTATGCATTTCCTGCATAGCCATCGAATAGTATTGAATTTCAATATGGCAACTTGAACCTGGTATAGAGCTTTGAACCTGTAGGATTTCAAATGCTTTTGTTTATTATTTGTGTTGCTGATTTATTGTGTCCAGGGTGACTTATTATGATGCTTTCTTATCCTTCTTGTTGTATCTGTGATCTATTTTACCACCGGAAGTATAATTCTTTCCCTTTCCCCCCCAATTAAAAGAGATGCATTTGTGTATAGCCATCGAATACCATTGAATTTCAATATGGCAACTTGAACCTGGTATAGAGCTTTCAACTTGTAGGAATACAAATGCTTTTCTGTATTATTTATGCTGCTGGTTTATTGTGTCCATGGTGACTTTTATTATGATGCTTTCTTATCCTTCTTGAAGTTTCTGTGATCTATGCTTCACTATGATTTTGCCTGCAGCTTATTACAGATGTGAACATCGCTGTTGCAGTTGAAGCCATACAAGCTATTGGCAACCTTGCACGTGGTCTAAGAACCCATTTTTCTGGGAGCTCTCGGTTCTTATTACCTGTATTGCTTGTAAGAGCCATATACACTTTGATGATGACACACATGCTCACACAATAATGCTTTTCAAACCTTGGCTACTTGAGTGTGTTGAACTGGTCCACATGTTTGTCTTGTGTGATAAATGAGTTTTTAATTTTTAATACTACCTGTCTAACTCTGACAACAGTGCTGTTTCTATGGTTTCTTTTAATAGGAAAAATTGAAAGAGAAAAAACCTACACTCACCGAGGCACTTGCTCAAACTCTGCAAGCGATGCATACAGCTGGATGCTTAAATCTTGCTGATATCATTGAAGGCAAGTTCGCCATTCATTCCAAATACTTTCATATTCTGATAAACTCTGTTAAGTTGTTTGAGCCTTAGAGATTGTACTTTTAGTTTTTTGTATTTGGTTTAACCAATCCCTGCTCTTTGTCATTTAATCCTTTATATTTCTGTTTGTTTTATATTTCTGCTTGTTTTGGATTGGCACCACAAGTTTGTCATCATTGTTTTTAATACATTTCATAACTGATGTGAGCATAGCTACAACATAATTAGGCTTCTCGAGGAGAAAATCATGCATTTTCGATCTATTTTTCTTTTGCGGATTCTTTTCATAATTAGCGTTTCTTTTCCCATATAGTTTTTTCTTGTCATCTATAATGCCCTGATTTTCATTTTTTAGGCATATAGGGTAAATTGTTTGCCACTATTGGCTCATGGTTTATGGGGTTACATGGTTTTGGTTCTGAATGATTTCTTTTACTGCAGATGTCAAAACAGCAGTGAAAAATAAAGTTCCTCTAGTGCGCTCATTAACTTTAAACTGGGTGACATTTTGTATTGAAACAAGTAACAAGGCTGTTATTCTGAAGGTGCACAAGGATTATGTCCCTATCTGTATGGAGGTTAGTGCATCCATTGCTCTTACAGTAATGCGTATAATCAAATTCTTTGCATGCTTGTTGCTAGTGTCCATTTCATTTTCAACACATTGCATTTCATATTCAATAGCTGGTGTTTATTTCAGATAACGGAGCTTTTCTCTTTGGTCTCTTATAAGATTTTGAAGGAGAATTAGAAAATCAATCTTTACATTGTGAATTGGAACTGGCCTATGGTTCGGACTATTCATGGATCATCATCTATTAATTTTTTTTGTTATGATGCATGGAGCTATAAGACATGCAGCTGTTGGAATGCACAGATTTTGCTTATCTGCTTCCACTTTTCCTGTTTTTTTTTTTTAGTTTCGAATTAAGTGATTGTATTTTGCAGTGCCTCAATGATGGGACTCCTGATGTGAGGGATTCTGCCTTTTCAGTGTTAGCAGCAGTAGCTAAGGTAGTATTTCCATTGAAGAAAAATATTGAAAATTCATTGCTTTACTTTTAGCTACTGCTATTGTAACTCTCAAATTCTTGCTTAGTCGGTTGGCATGAGGCCTTTGGAGCGATCACTGGAGAAACTTGATGATGTGAGAAGAAAGAAGCTGTCTGAAATGATAGCAGGTTCAGGAGATGGTGTGCCTGCTGTGGCATCCTCAGGTGCGCACACCTTTTTCCGTGATGCTATCACAACAATTAATTTAGGGTTATTAAATCTTTAGCTATATTTATTTTTGTATTTAATTTAGTTGATCATGCTTGTTGTGCCATGGCCAGGTCCAGTCCAAGCTGTTCGTGGAAGCATGTCATCGGTAGAGGTGGGCTGTGACTTTTATTTTTTGAAACTTTATGATTCTTGATTTTGTTATTAGATTGTCTTTATCATTTGCAACAGAGTCATTAATTACATTATAACTAGAATTGTCTTGTTTGTACCATTAGAAACTTTGTTGATTAGACTTCTAGAAAAAGCTGTTTTAAGAGGTAGATATGCGCGATGTGCACCATGGAAGAGTGACATTTATTTTGAAATCTCCAGCTGTGGTTAGTCATATAATTTCCTTTAGGGGAAGGGCCTTATGTTTTGACTATGGTCCTTGTTTCTAGGTCACTAAATTCAGTCAGCATGATCCAGCTGCTCTTAATTGAAAGATGAAAGGAAAACATGTATTGAGTTTTTTAATAATATTGTTATTTATGGCTGATTTCTAATGTTCCTTGGTAAATTGTTTTCGTTTCAATGGTTTCTTTATTATAAAAAAAGCTGACTTATCCACCTTTCTTCTATATTTCTAGTAGTTTATTTCTTAATTTCTTTTGTATGTTAGTCTCAATTCCCTGAGTGTGTTTTCTATGCACCTCACTTCGATATTTCTCTAAGGGTTGGCCTTTTCAGTTTCATTCAAATCATGATCTTAAGAAAGTTTTTTGTGTAAATTCTTTTGCAGACATCAGAAGGCTCATTTGTTAAAAAGTCGGCGGCAAGCATGCTTTCTGGGAAGAGGCCTGCACCAGCAGCTGTGAATTTTTTTTAATTTTTTTCTTTTCTTTTTCTTATCATTCACATTAAATTTTGCTCAAAGGGACATTATCACTATGATGGTTCCTGATTGTGCTATTGTTCTTTTTGTCAGGCTGCTAACAAAAAGGCAGCGCCGACTAAATCGGGGGTTAGCAAGAAAGGAGATGGTGCTGGCCGGGCAGAATCTTCAAGAGCAATTGAACCACCTGAGGATGTTGAGGTAGGCGAATGCCTTTGTTTTTAAAAGCTTTCTTTGTTGATTGTCAGTTGTACTCAAAATTTTTGATACATGATTTGCTCTCTGTTTGATATTTGCAGCCAGCAGAGATGAGTCTTGAAGAAATTGAAACCAGATTAGGTTCTCTCATTCAAGCAGATACTGTTTCCCAACTGAAGAGCGCAGTGTGGAAAGAGCGGTTGGAAGGTATGTTATAAGAACCTTTTGCTTGTTTCATGCATAGATTAAAAACTGAAGGCTTACGAAGCTGTTGTTTCTGCTACTCCGATGCCATTGCTTGCTCTCAATTTCAAAAACTGAAGGTTGATTGTTTTTGTCTATCATAGGTTTTAAATGCTCATTTTTTTCTTTTACTATAGAAGTAAAAATTTGAAACAGGACTACAAAAATCTATTAATTTGATTTAAGAAATCTTTAGTTGCAAGCTGCTTGTGACATTTGATTATGCTTTAGGGTGCTTCACTGTGAACAGGTTTTCTTCTAACATAAAGATGGTGAATATGGTGACAGTTTTTATGCTACTGTATTGTTTCAGTAGAATTTACCTCATGCTATGTTGGTTGTGGGTAAATTGCTTGGATATAGATTTTTTTTTCATGACATGTATTCAACATTTTCTTTGGCTGTTTCTTGTAAAATTGTTTTGATTGTAAATGAGTGGATATATATTTGTGTTTGTATAAATTTTCTTTAATTGGGTGGTTGATTAGAATGCTGTTCTTTACAAAGAGATGTGTTCTTAGTCCACTTAACTGTGCTAATTTATATGTTGGTGCACGGGAGTCTATTATTTATTTTTTATACCATGTTACATAAGCTGCATTTAATTGGTTAATTTTTCTTGTTTTTTTCATTTAAATTGCTGCAGCAATATCCTCATTTAAACTACAAGTGGAGGGGTTACAGAATCTTGATCAATCTGTGGAGATTTTGATTCGTTTACTCTGTGCTATTCCTGGATGGAATGAAAAAAATGTTCAGGTATTTAAATGTTTTTGATGTTTTACATTTTTGTATGAACAGATTGATTTCAAGCTCAATTCTGTAATGGTTATAATACTAAGAAATACAATCAAAAGTGCAGGTTCAGCAACAGGTCATTGAAGTCATTACTTACCTAGCTTCAACTGCATCAAAATTTCCGAAGAAATGTGTAGTGCTCTGCCTTTTAGGTGGGTATTAAGTGCTATTTGTCTATTCTTTTGTTTGAAGCTAGAGCTATATTTTGTGAAAGATTGCTTGTATTTTTTCTATAAATGCGAACCCTCCCAATTCTGTGCTAAGTTGATTTTTCCTTTTTAACCTTGATAGTGAATGGATTGGATAAATTACAAAGTTTTTTTTCATACCTATTCGCAGGTATAAGTGAACGGGTAGCAGATATTAAAACCAGAGCTCATGCCATGAAGTGCCTTACCACTTTCTCTGAAGCAGTGGGTCCAGGATTTGTTTTTGACCGAGTAAGTATACTTACAGTTAGGTGCTTGCTTTAACAATTTGCTTTACTTTTGGTCGAGTATAATGCAAAGACTGAACCAGATTTAGAGAGCACTATCACCATTTTCTTATTTGTTGCTGAATAATCTGTGGAATTTCGTCTTTTTCAGCTTTACAAAATTATGAAAGAGCACAAGAATCCAAAGGTTCTTAGTGAGGGAATAATCTGGATGGTTTCGGCAATTGATGACTTTGGTGTGTCACATTTGAAGCTTAAGGTTCTTCTGTCTCCTCCTCCCAATAACTCTTCCTCATACTGAAGATTATCTTTCTATTCCTTTTCTCATCCTTTAGTTGCAGTTTTTAAGGAGAAATGCGACATATCTTGCAGGATTTAATTGATTTCTGTAAAGATACTGGGCTACAGTCGAGTGTAGCCGCAAGCAGAAATGCAACTATCAAACTTTTGGGTGCTTTACATAAGTTTGTTGGTCCAGGTGTGTGATTATCTTATTATTATTAATTTTCCACATGCCATGAATCCTTGATATGTATTTGGTGTGTGATTATCTTATTATTATTAATTTTCCACATGCCATGAATCCTTGATATGTATTTTCTTTTCTCTCTCTCTCTGTTTGCAGATATTAAAGGGTTTCTTGCTGATGTCAAACCTGCACTGCTGAGTGCACTTGATGCTGAGTATGATAAAAATCCATTTGAGGTAATGGGAAGCTGAAGATCAAATTCCTTTCTCAAAATGTTTGTTTTATATGGTTTACTTGATCCTTTTACACGTCTCCAGGGTGCTTCCGCCGCTCCAAAGAAAACAGTCAGGACATCAGAATCCACCGCTTCTGTTTCTGGTGGTGGGCTGGATAGCCTGCCACGTGAAGACATTAGTGGAAAGATAACACCTACTCTGATCAAGAGTTTGGAAAGTCCTGATTGGAAGGTATGCTGTCAACATTGATGAAGCAAACTCACTTAATGTTATGATAACCTTTGTGAAACCCTCAGTTATTGTTATCATCTTGACTCTTAAATCCATGTTGCAGGTTCGACTGGAGTCGATTGAAGCTGTCAATAAAATTTTAGAGGAGGCTAATAAACGCATTCAACCAACTGGAACTGGTATGCATTCAAGTTAAAATGGACTTGAATAGTTAGAAAGCTGTATTAAGACATGCATAGTGTCATAATAACCTTTCTGTTACAACTAGCAATGTGTTGATCATTAATATCTTATTTGGCTGCCAGGTGAATTATTTGGTGCCCTTAGAGGGCGTCTCTATGACAGCAATAAAAATTTAATCATGACAGCTTTGACTACCATTGGTGGTGTTGCTTCTGCTATGGGACCGGCTGTTGAAAAGTCAAGCAAGGTTGGTCTGCTCTAGATGAGCGTGTTTCTTTACATATACATTTGCTGTCCTGAAAAAAGCTCAAGTTTACTGTTGGCTGGGTTTTGCAGGGTGTTCTGTCGGATATTTTGAAATGTCTTGGGGATAATAAGAAACATATGAGGGAATGCACTCTGAATACTTTAGATTCTTGGGTTGCTGCTGTTCATCTTGATAAAATGGTAATTTTTCATGCATTTACTGATAACATGTCTTATTTTAATTTTGGGGTATTTTGGTTTCTTGTTGTTTGGTATAATGACATTTCTTTGTTTCTAGGTTCCTTACATCACAGCAGCTCTGATAGAAACTAAGCTTGGTGCTGAAGGCCGCAAGGATCTTTTTGATTGGCTGTCAAAGCAACTTTCTGGATCAAGTGAGTTTTCTGATGCCATACATTTGCTGAAACCAGCCAGCTCTGCTATGACGGTAGGTTCTAGTTTAGTTTTCTTGAAAAAAGACATTTCATGACCCATCTTCTGCATTCTTGACATTTCCTCTGGGATTTTTGTTAGGATAAATCATCAGATGTTCGAAAAGCAGCTGAAGCATGCATCTCCGAGATTTTGAGAGTGTGTGGACAAGAAATGGTGAGCGCTTTATTATTATTCTGGTGTTTTTTTCCTCATTCACCTGTATTGATTGATCACCAAACTTCCTAATATGTGTGCCCTCTTTCTTAGATTGAGAAGAATCTGAAAGATATTCAAGGGCCAGCGTTGGCTCTTGTTCTTGAACGAGTGAGACCTGCAGGTGGTTTTCAAGGTCTGTCCTTTGGTAACTTACATGACTTCTTTTGTGTCTCTGCATGCATGCACATGCCTCATGTTTTGAGATTGCATATTGAAATTTGTCATGGCTTATCAGAATCGTTTGAATCTACAAAAACAATTTCAATGGGGCCATCATCCAAAACAAGTGTAAAGGTTGGAAAAGCTGCTTCCAATGGCATCTCAAAACATGCAAATAGATCTATATCTGCGGTATGTTTCTCCTATTTCATTTATATTTTTTGAAATTCAATGTGGAGATTGATTATTTATGGTCTTGGCTTTATAAGAGAGTCATACCAATGAAAGGGTCAAAGCCAGAGCCAACTATGTCTTTTCAGGACAGAGCTGTTCAGTCACAAGCATTATTGAATGTCAAGGACTCAAACAAGGTAGTTGATATGACACATTGATTTTTTCATTAGATGTAAATAGCATTGATTAAACATTTTCCATATGCACTTGCCTATTCACAGGAGGATAGGGAGAGAATGGTAGTACGGAGGTTTAAGTTTGAAGAGCCACGGATGGAACAGGTTCAAGATCTTGAGGTCTGGTTTTATACAGTGCTGCTTGTAAGCTATATTGGATTTCTTTTCCAGCGTTTTGAGATTTCTCTTGCCATATTCCCAAATTGTAGAGTGACATGATGAAATACTTCAGAGAGGATTTGAACAGGCGACTTCTAAGTCCGGATTTTAAGAAACAAGTCGACGGGCTAGAGATGTTACATAAGGTTTTTGGCTATTTTCTTGACTATTGGAGTTTACTCTTGAGCATGGCACAGTGTTATCAAATTGAAACTTATATGTTTTTTTTTTCCAGGCCCTTCCATCCATTGGAAAGGAAATAATTGAAGTTTTGGACATTCTTTTGAGGTGGTTTGTTTTGCAGTTTTGTAAATCTAACACAACTTGCCTATTGAAGGTATAGGTTATTTTTCCCCCCTTTTCCCTTTTGTCATTGTAGTGTCACACTTCATGTTTTGAGTATGATGCGTCATGAGATGCAATCACATGAAGTTTGACCTGAAATGGACAGGTGCTAGGAATTTCTCCCTGATCTTTTTGACCAGCTCCGGGATGAGGCCTACACATTGAGTGAATCTGAAGCAGCTATATTTCTTCCATGCTTGATTGAAAAGGTTCTACTAAGACCTCAGTAGCATGAATTTTCGAGCATCTAGGAAAATATTCATTATTTTTTTTGGATGCCATGATTCTGTTCTCTGATGGGAAAATACTTTTAATAGTTTTAACATAATATAATTGAAATGCAGTTGGGGCATAACATTGAGAAAGTGCGAGAAAAAATGCGTGAGCTTACCAAACAAATTGTGCAAGCATATTCAGCAGCAAAATCTTTCCCTTACATTCTGGAGGGTTTGCGCTCTAAAAACAACCGTACTCGAATTGAGTGTGCAGATCTAGTTGGGTTCTTGATTGATCATCATGGGGCTGAGGTATAATTAGATATTTTATGCTGTCATTGGTATCACTTTTTTTTTTGCTCACACTTATCCCTGTATTTTGTTGCTCTATAGATAAGTGGACAGTTAAAATCCTTGCAAATTGTTGCAAGCTTGACAGCAGAGCGTGATGGTGAAACTAGAAAAGCTGCGTTAAATGCACTGGCTACAGGTTACAAGATTCTTGGTACGTGCTGATACCATGAAATAACCAGTCACATTATTGTTACAGTAGGATTGCTAATATTGAAAGTTTAGTGTTAGGAATCTCATTGGCTGGGCACAGATGCATATTATGTTCTCAAGTAACAGTAATATCATTCTTACTTTCTCACTTCATGTATTAATTGTTGCTCTCTTACTTCAACAGGTGAGGACATTTGGAGATTTCTTGGGAAGCTGACAGATGCTCAGAAAAGCATGATAGATGATAGATTTAAGTGGAAGGTGAGTGTATATTGGTGCTTTGATCCTTTTTCCACTTTCAGTGCACTCATCATGATTTTTTGGTAGGTACGAGATGGAAAAAAGGAAGGAAGGTCGCCCTGGTGATGCTAGAGCTGCTTTAAGGCGCTCTGTTAGGGAAAATGGGTGTGTATCTTATGATACTTGCATTGCATTTCAATTGGAGTTCTATTTGTTAGTATTATGATTTATGAATGTGACCTATTTAAGATTATTACTGTGAAAAAATTGTTTATTTGACCTTTCTTTTATTGAACTTCTTTCTTCTACTGGTATTGATATAACATCTATCCAGTTTTCCATGCCAAGTGTATGTAAATCGGAAGTTGAAAATTATGACTCTTGGCTCAGAAGCTGCTGACTTGCTTATATTTTGACTTTGGTTATATCTTCTGACCTTAAATTCCTTATTTGTACTCAGGTCTGATATAGCAGAACAGAGCGGGGAACTTTCACAATCAGTCTCTGGTCCTATTATAGCCAGGTATCATCATTTTATTTTTTTTCATTAATGGCATTTTGAATTTATAAGTTCTCTCCTTAAGTATCAATTGTCATTTTGCAGGAAAAACTATGGGACTCAGGAGCTTCATATGGAGGGACATATGATGCCCCGTGCACTCGTGAGTGCCAATGGCCCTGCAGACTGGAATGAAGCTCTGGACATCATTTCTTTTGGTTCCCCGGAGCAGGTTTTCTGCTGATTTCATTTCGATCCTTTCTAGTCACTAGAGTGCATTGTTTCAAGTTTCAAGCATTGTCCTGGAGTATATGTGATTTTTGTGGGAATGTGCGGCCAAGGTTGTCTTGCTAGAAAACCAAATTTGGCAGGAAAGAACAATTAGCCTAGATATGAATCTCAGGATTCAGTACTTAATACACAAGATCCACACAGATTCTGTTCAATTGTGAATCTATAATTCACTGTTTTATCCTTTGTTTCTTGAGTTCTTTTGTTTGCATGAGTTGCATAATTTTATCTTATAGCCAGCTTTGTTTTTTTTTTTTTTTAATGGCTTGAATTTGCGTTGTTGCATATGCTTCTTAGATAACTGGTTTCTGCCTGAACACTTACTCTTTCAGGTCTGACAAAGTCTCACTCCCTCACTTCCATATATTGGTCATATGTTTTTGCAAAGTTGTTGCTATTTAAATTACTTTTTTCTAGGTTAAGAGTACTGTCATGTTGAATGATGTGTCCAACTGTCTTATGCATGTCCATCTCCAACTCATGCGTGTTTTCTTCACTTGCCATGGGAATTAAAATGTTATGTTTTAATTGTATTCATAACATAGTTTCTTTATTATTTTTCCAATGTGCAATTGTTTTGCATGATTGTTTCTATTGTTAGATGGGTCCTGAACTATATAATAAGTATTTTCTACTTGCAGTCAGTTGAAGGTATGAAAGTTGTTTGCCATGAGTTGGCACAGGCCACAAACGATGCAGAAGGCAGTGCTATGGATGAACTTGTGAAGGATGCAGATAAACTTGTTTCATGCTTGGCAAACAAGGTGACTATTGTTTCATGAAAGTGTCTGGTATCTTTTTCATCACAATTAGATGTGAACTAGCTTGTTTTAATACCAGCTTGGTCGGCCAAATCACTTGTTTCCTGTTTTTTATATTGATCAGGTATCGAGGACTTTGACTTCAGTTTGACTGGAGCCTCATCACGGGCTTGTAAATATGTACTTAATACACTCATGCAGGTAATTTTTGTCAGGAACATCCCTCTATAACCTGTACTCTTTATTCTGAGTGTATGGTGGTCTGGATGGTGGAAGAAAGGGAGAGCCATGCTGCCTCAGAATGATCCCTTCCTCCCTCTCCACAACCCCATCCATCATCAAGATCTATTTCTTGATAAAATTTTAACTGCGTGTACTTTTCGGCAGACTTTTCAAAATAAATTCTTGCTATGCTGTCAAAGAGAGTACTCTTGACAGTCTGATAACGGAGCTTCTACTTTGGCTTTTGGATGAAAGGGTCCCACATATGGATGATGGCAGCCAGCTCCTAAAGGCATTGAATGTGCTGATGCTTAAGATTCTGGTGAACATTTACCCGATGATGTGCCCACTTTTTGGCTTGAAGAAGTCAATTTTTGTTAACTTACCATCATATGTACAGGATAATGCAGATCGAACTTCATCCTTTGTTGTGCTGATTAATCTGTTGCGACCACTGGATCCCACAAGGTGGCCTTCACCTGCATCAGCTGAGACCTTTGCTATCAGGAATCAGAAGTTTTCTGACCTTGTTGTAAAATGCCTTATCAAACTCACAAAGGTAATATATTTGATATTTCAGTGCTTGATGCCATCTTCCTGCTGACTTCATTTAGAACCCGAATACTATTTATTAAATAGATTTTTCAAAATTATGAGTGCATTTGAAAAGGTCTAGTAATGCACTGTCTGTTTGGTCAAAATGATTTATAGGCAGTCTTGAACATTAAGTTATTAGATTGGATGAGTGCGACTTTGCCACCGTAACTATAATAGTGCTGACCTAGCTTGTCATCATTTGGAAACTGCTCACATTTCAAAGACATTCTGGGGTTCTTGTAGCTTCTCATTGCTTCTGTTAGATCCAGCCACAATCGTTTCTGACATGGAATTTATTTCGAAAACATTTGCTCACATGGCAATAGAAGTTAGACATGGGGTGAATCCAACTCTCGCACATCCTGCATGTGATTTCTGAAAAACTTATCTGAAAAGTTGTTTCTGGTTTGGCCTTGTGGAAGCTCGATTATAAATTACATGGGAGCTAAAATCAGCTGATTTAAGTTTGGTTTTTCTGATTTTCTGTTGGATGCTGAGAAAATGAAATATGTTTTGGGCAATAACAAAACTAGTATCATCTACTGTAGTAGTTGTAGACAGTTTACCTTTCAATTGGTATTAATTCTGTCAGCGAATGGTTGAATAGTAATACCATATTCTTGCTTCTTTTGTTTTTCTATTGGGGGATGTACTACAATTTTTGAGGTGCTTAATTGGTGAAATTTGAGCCAGAAGTATAATTGCCAAAATGGAACAAACTTTGTAAGGATAGAAAGGGAAAGAATGAATGGAATATTTTCCAGCTACAAATATTAGTTCAGTCGTTTTTAAATCAGCAATTTCCCCTTCCCACTCTTGTTTTTTCTTTCCTTTTCCCAAATCCAGTCATGCTCATGGTATGTGCGAGTAGTTTGGGAGGTAGTGGGTGAGACCCAGTTGGCCAAGTGTGAACACCATTAACATGTTAAAAAGAGATTTGTGAAATAATTTTGATACCAAAATGGCAACCACTGAGTCTAACATGTTATCACTTCAGTCATGCTGTCCAAAACTGGAGAAATTTGCTAGAAAAGAGTTCAATTAAGTAATTGGAACGAAGGGGTGAATTGATTTGTTTGGTGCCATTAAGAACCGTCATTTGTCCCCTTATGGATTGATCGATGTTTTTAGCCCATTATTTTTATTTATGGTAGACTGAAACAGTGTAGCACCCTATTTTGGAATGTTATTTACCATCTATCGAGTTGGCAAGGGTGATATCTACCCTATCCTCTTCCAGTTGCAATTTCCTGAACACTATTTTAGCATCTGTGACTTCACTTGTACCAGCATGATTGTGTTTTCGACTGTTTAGCTTGTTAACCATTGTTTATTATTGTTGGATATGTCATAGATTGATTTTTGTTACTCAGGTTCTTCAAACTACTATATATGATGTTGATCTTGACCGCATCCTTCAGAGCATCCATATTTACCTACAAGAATTGGGGATGGAAGAAATCAGGAGAAGGTATGTTTTATTGACCCCTTCCCTGATAATGCTTGGTTCTTGTTAGATTGTGTCATTTGATCTCCAGAGCATCTATATTTACCTTTCCTTTTGGTCTCTTAATTGATCTGACTTCCCTCTTTCTATGTGTTTTCTGAACTTATAAACAGAGCTGGAGCAGATGACAAGCCTTTGCGTATGGGTGAAAACTGTTCTCCATGAACTTGTTAAGCTTCGTGGAGCTGCAATAAAGGGTCACCTATCGATGGTTCCTATCGACATGAAACCCCAGCCAATTATTCTCGCCTACATTGATCTTAATCTTGAGGTACGAAGTTAAGAAATGTGCAATCCTGCATTTATTCGACTTTGTTGTATATTTACTCATCCTGCTTCTTATTTTTTTGTAGACTTTAGCTGCAGCAAGAATGTTGACCTCAACAGCTCCTGTGGGCCAAAATCATTGGGGTGATTCTGCAGCCAACAATTCATCACCTGCCGCGCATTCTGCTGAGGCTCAGTTGAAGGTATCAGCTTCCCAGTTTCATCTCAAACAATTTGGCTGTCTGCACTTAATAAATCAAACTAGTTTTGTTTGCTTTCATCCATTCTCTTTACCTCTCTATGTTTCTCAATAATACCTATTTGATTTTACCATGACTGCAGCAAGAACTTGCTGCCATTTTCAAGAAAATTGGTGACAAACAAACCTGCACCATTGGTCTATATGAGCTCTATCGCATCACCCAGTTATATCCTAAGGTCAGTAATTGATGTTTTTGTGTCTATTGGTAGAGTGATTGTACTGTTTTTTTCTGTTTCCTAGAGATAATTAGGGGCTTGCTATGGTTAGTACTCTGGCATTGGGTCCGTGAGCTGCTTATTCATTTCAGTTTTTCCTCTTCTTTTTTCCAAATCATAGGTTGATATATTTGCTCAACTCCAAAATGCTAGTGAGGCATTTCGCACTTACATCAGAGATGGTCTAGCTCAGGTATGCAATTCCTCAATCATGTCATTGTGTGGAAGTGTCATAGATGAAGTTGCCAACAAACATTGCTTTTATTGCAGATGGAGAAGAATACTGCTGCTGGAAGGACACCTTCTAGTTTGCCAATTTCAACCCCCCCGCCATCCTCCTTAAATGTTTCTTCCCCTGATTTGCAACCCCTTTCCCCTGTGCATACAAACTCCTTAAATGATGCTAAACCATTGCATGTTAAACCCGAAAAACAAACTTTCATCTTCCTCCCTCATATGCTGAAGACAACAGAGCAGTTAGTGCCTTTTTATCTAGAGGTCTCGTCTCAGAGAATTCTTTGGGTGACCAAAGAAATGAGAAGCTTATTGGTGGAGGTAAATTCACTAACTCTCTCTCTCTCTCTCTCTCTCTCTCTCTCACACACACACACACCACACACACACACACACACACACACACACACACAAAACTTTATATTTTTGGTTGTTTTTATTGATGGACCCATTGTGTTGACGTTGCAGTAACCAGTGGGACATTAGATGCAATTAGAGAGAGAATGAAGAGTATGCAGTTAGCTGCTGCTACTGGGAATCCCGATTCAGGAAGCAGGCCATTGATGTCTATGAATGAGAACCTAAATAATGGACTGTCAAGTCAGATTCTTCGTGCGCCAGACTCGACGGGTATGGAGAATCCTTTACATAGCGGAGTTCTTCCCATGGATGAGAAGGCATTGTCTGGTCTTCAAGCCAGGATGGAGAGACTTAAAAGTGGATCTCTTGAACCCCTGTAGATAAGCTAAACAAGTTTACCTGTGATTCTCTTCGACATCATCTGGTTTATAAGATTTGAAGGAGAGTCCTATCACAATTAAATGGGAGCTATTTCTGGTAGAGTATTATCATATAGAGCTCAGAGTACATTGGCAACCGGCAGGGAGTTTGATTTCCTCGTAGTGGAATTTTGAAGAACTAATCTCGAGTCCGATGCGGAGTGGCTTGTTGCTTTCTAGGTTGCTTTATGCTACAGGCATATGTATATTGTAGGCGACCTTTCTTTTTCGGCATCATGTTTGATTTCTTTAATTTAATACAATCATATACCCTTTTGGGAGATGTGCTGTATGCAATTTATGGATTGCACCATGAAAATGTTGAAGCTGCATGTCAATATTCAATTCCAATTTTTGCATCACTTGCTAGTGATTTCGGTTTCTGTGAAATTCCGACACTGATGTGCTCGCTTAACACTAATTTGGGGACAGCATTTTGGATGCCAAGCGCGAGTCTCATGGAGTGGGAGATTTCTTTGCCATAAAGTGCAAAATGATCAAGGTCTGAGGTAAAAGCTTGGATTAACGTAAAGTATTAAAGGGGTGAAATCATATTCGAATTGACGTTCCCTCTTTTCTAATCTTATTGCATATTTGAATTCTCGTAGAGGTCGTGTTGATTGTCTTTATTAAGGTAATTGATGACTAGTAGTAACTCTACTTTCTTTCCAACAAGAATAGTTGGTAGGCAGTGGCATAGATATATGGCGACATTGAAAAAGTTTGAGCATCCTTGAAGAAATTTTAACAGCTCGAAGCTTCGTGGATTTACTAATACGTTGTTCTCTATCAACACGAATACACCCCATAGTTGGAGAAAGAATGATCTCTCAATGTTCCCTTATCGTAATTATAGTTTTTTTTTTTATTTGAGAAAAAAGGAAAGATGGATCTTCATCAACCCAAGAATATAGCATGACCTAACACATCAGTTCTAAGCAGCTGCTAAAATATGTTCTCTCTCTCTTCATAATTTATTTATTTGCAAATAAGTGAGAATTCATAAGTTAAAAAGTTTTTTTTAAAAAAACAAATGAAAGGGAGGATAAAGCAAGGCAAAAACAAAAGCTTAAATAATAATAATAAAAAAAAGGGACAAAACCAAAGCCACAAGTTCTCATTTACATCAAAGAATGGACTCCAACTATAGGAGGGGAGTCTTATGGCACAATGTCCTTCACTCCTTCTCTCGTAAATTCTAATTTTGTTTTATTTCTTTATTGTAGTAGTTTGTGGTATATCGTTAAATCACTTGAATAATTGTTTACATCCTATTTCTCATATTTGGAATTGCTTATCGTTTTGAGAAATTTCTTATAAATACATTAATTTAAAAGGCAGGGCATCTGTCTAAAATATAAATATTATGTTAGTAATCATCTTATACTTATATCATAGGAGAGATAGACACAAAAATAAAAGAAAAAAAATATATCTCATTCCTAAAAAAGATTATAAAAACTCTCTTTTATTATAAGATTTTTTATTTTAATATTTTTCTCTCCTTTTTCTTTGTGTTTATCTCTTTCCATTAAACAACTAACTTGTATTTATAATTTAAGCATCATAAGATTTCTCCTGCAAAACGTGATATATGAAATTTAAATGTTTTTTTACATGAAACTAACTATTTATTTTATGTTTTAAAAGTACTTTTAAAAAAAATTAATTTTTTAAAATTTTTTATTTGTTTTAAATTAATATTTTTTAGTGTTTTCCTATTATTTTGATGTGCTAATGTTAAAAATAATTAAAAAATTAAAAAATATTATTTTAATATATTTTAAATAAAAAATATTTTAAAAAACAAATCTGAAAACCTCATAAATAAACCGTTAAAACCAAGCATGAGAAAAGTACAAAGATTAGGTTAAGAGAATTCTTTCTCTCTCTCTCTCGCGTGGATATGTGGTTTAGAACAGCGGTACCCTACAGTGTTTCATCAACGTGCGCAAGTCACGGGGCGAAAATATTGACCGGAATTTATGTGCTCTTCTTCCTTTTCAAACAATCTGAATCCGGGCCAGCACGGAAAAGGACACAATTGAATTGTCAAATTTCAAGGG
The DNA here is from genome assembly GCA_007827005.2 of Populus simonii. Classification (NCBI taxonomy): domain Eukaryota; kingdom Viridiplantae; phylum Streptophyta; class Magnoliopsida; order Malpighiales; family Salicaceae; genus Populus; species Populus simonii. Next base: position 132,301 of record VJNQ02000428.1, read on the forward strand.
TGTGAAAAAACAATACATGAGCCCCACGTTCATATTCAAATATTTACCAAGTCTTCGAAATGTGAAATCAACTGTGTTCACAGATAGTATCATCTATTTCTATATTAAGAAATTAAATTAATTGTACCACAAATGATTATGTGCAATATTAGTGGATATTATAAAAAAAAAAACTAAAAGAGTTAGTGGTTTTGTAAAAAAAAAAAAATATATGTTCACATACTAATGATTTCAATAATAGTTTGTGGTATTTACACTTATAGCATGTCGGTATGTATTTTACTGATGAGCTCACAGACAGAAATAGTTCGTTAAACACTCGTTGGTAATTTGTGATCTATTGCTGAGTCTGTTAGTAATAAATTTACAGATAGATTTACAAATAGACAAAGCGCGCCAAAAAATTTGCCCACTTCATTTAGTCAGTATATCCATCGATAAATTTAACATATCATCGACAGAAAAATCATATGTAATTCATTGATGTTTTTCTTTTTCCATCAGTATTTTCTACGGTGAATATAGCATATCATCAACAGAATACCATCGGTAAGTACGTCGGTGAGATAACATTAGTAGTGATATTTGTAGTAATTCTTTTCCAACTCTCTGGAATATACTGAATGACGTGTTCCGTCGGTAACCTTGCCAGTAATATTTAAAAAAAAAATATTGAACAGTAGAAAAATAATTAAAATAAATTAAATTAATATAAAAATTAATTATTTATTACAACTTTTAAACATTTGTACGTTTAAATATAATAAATCTAAAATAGAGATGACACTAGAGAAGGAGGCTAGTCATCATTGGAATCATGAAGCCAATAAAAAAGAGCATATAAAGCACTCATATGTGATCTCTTTCATCAGCATTCGGTATATTTTCAACCATCTTTGAAATGTGATTGAAATCTACTATGATCACAAATAGTATCATCTATTTCTATATTAATAAATTAAATTAATTATACCATAAATGATGGTGTGCAATATTAGTTGATATTATAGAAAAAACAAAAAGAGGTGAAAAAACTCTCATCAATAATCTGTGGTCTATTGATGAGTCAATTGGTAATAAATTTACTGATGACTTTACAGATGGACAAAGTACATCAAAAATATTTATCTGTTTTATTTCGTCGGTAAATTTAACATATCATCAACATAAACCGTATGTAATTTAATCAGTGTTTTTTTTTTCGTCGATATTTCTCATGGTTTATATAACATATCATCGATAGAATACCATGGTAAATCTGTCGATGAGATAACATTAACGGTGACATTTGCAGTAATTTTTTTCAACTCTCTATAATATATCAATGGACATGGTCTATCGGTAACCTCGTCGGTAATATTTTAAAATATAGTTTTTTTAAAAAATATATGAACAAAATAAATTAAAATAATAATTAAAAATCAAATATATAAAAATAAATTAAAATAAAATAATATTATAAATTTAGATATTTTTACGTTTAAATACAATAAATCTAATTATACCACAAATGATTACATGCAATATTAGTAGATATTATAGAAAAAACTAAAAGAGATAGTGGTTTTCATAAAATAATATTGTTCACATACTCACAAATCATTGTGGATTTCATTGGTATTTTTTTTTCATATTGGTTACCAACATTTTTTCTCATTGATTGAGTTCTTTTGTTGCAAAAATTGATGGACAATTACTTCTGATTGATTTGTAAACCAGAGAAAAATTGAAAGAATGAGGATCATAGTGAAAAAGATGGAGAAAATAGGTGGTGGTTTCAAAATAGTGCTAGAAAGTTCAGCTTAGTCCTTCTACTTTCTAAATGATTGTTTTCAGTCCTTTAGTTTTCTAAAATTCAAGTTTGATACAAAACTTTATTTTCTTATTTTTAATTAGTCCTCATTTGAGAGAGAAAAGAGTGTCGCTGGATTTTGGTGATAAAGAGAGAGCTCTTAATTGACAATACTGATTTTGATTATCAAATAGTTATTTTATGTCAACAAATTCTATTTGATGAAGTGAGTTTTACTGGGGGTGTTCTTTACCATTACTATTGTTGAGATTATAGATCTAAGATCAAGAAGATTTTGAATTTAGATTAATTTTAGATTTTTGAATTGATTTTAGAGCTATTTAAAACCATAAATAAAATTATCAAGTTCTCTAAAATATTTTAAATAAATAATAAATTAAAAATAAATTTTTAAGCACAAAAAGCCCTTGCCTGATTTTCGAGATCCTCTGGTTATTATTATTATTATTTTTATATAAAAGTTTAAATAGCAGATGAAATGTCATCCATCTTTTAATATAAAACAAATTATGATGCATGGAGAGCTGGCAAGATCTTTTTTATGGGTAAGTGTGATCCATTTTTTAATGCAGGGAAAAAATGTTGGAGATATTATTATGATTTAATATATATAATATTTGAGATATTATTTAATTATTAATTACTTTAATCTGCTCAACCTTCAATTAGAACATTTTTAGCAGTTCTTAACACTAATTCTCAAATTATTTTAATAAATACACACATCACCTTTTCACTTAATATTTATAATTATTCTGATGATGTAAAAGATATTGCTATAATGACAATATTTTTTTTATTTTAAATGACAAATATTTTTTTTATCCAAGCTGCCCATGCATGGGGCTAGTATTGATTTTCCATTTTGTAAGTGGGTATGAGCTCAATATTTGGTTAAACAAACAATGAAAGTGTTTTTTCAACATTTCTTTCTGGGTTCCTTATTCTCAAATAAAAAAATATCAAATAAATAAATTATTTTTATTTTTGAATTATTCTAGTTTAATTTTGTTTTTAAACACATTAAATTATAATGAATATTTGGATGAATATTATTTAACATTATTTTTATATTTTTAATATTTAATACAATTTTATTTGGTTAATTAGTTTTTTACTATTAATAAATAATGTTGTTAAATAAATACCGAAGCCGTCGGTATTTTATTAAGAGTTGCAAAAAAATTACCACCCATGCCACAATTACCTACGAATATATTCCATCGGTGTTTACCGTTACTATTACCGACAGAATATATCCGTCTGTATTTTACAGAGAATTCTGAAATATTTACAGCCCATGCTACAATCACCGATGACCATTCTATCGGTGATTACCATTGAAAATACAGACGGAATTATTCTGTCGGTAAAGTTCTCGAGGGAAAAATTTTTTTGGTGCGCTTCGCTGTTTGTAAGATCATCAGTGTTTGATTTTTTTTAATTTTCGATTGAATTAGTGACGGAATGAGAAATTACCGATGATCAATATTTGATGGATGGATTCCGCCGGTAAGGCTATTGGTAAAAATTTACTGATAATTTGTAGTCTTATATCAACTGAATGAATCCGTAGTAAAATTATTTAATGGTGTAGTGATTTATACATGAGCATGTGTGTGGTTTCATGCATGAGCTTCCATAATGTTTCCGTAACATCACCTAACCCATGAACAAATATGATGTAGACATGAGATATTCTCATAACAATGACAGGAAATTAGTCGTGCTGATAAAAAAAGTAGGAGTTAAATATTTTCCAGTGCGTTTTAAGTTTAATGAAAATTAGTCGTGTTCATAAAAAAGTAGGAGTTAAATATTTTCCAGTGCGTTTTAAGTATAATGAAATTAGTGCTCTTTGACACTATTTTATATTTTTTAAATATTTTTAATAGATTGATATACAAAATAAAATATCATTTTAATATTTATTTAATTAAAAACATTGATTAATTAATCATCGCAATGTAAAAAAAAAAAATATTTTTTAATTTTTACCTCTTACAATCTATTTGCAACTCATTCCCTACATCAATACCATGTTAATCGATCCCTCCATCCGTGGATATATATATTATATATATATATATATATTATATATATATATAATATATATATATATATATATATATATAGACACAGACAGAGAGAGAGAGAGAGAGAGAGAGAGAGCTCTAATGTAACAAATGAGCAACTAGAGTTTAACTACAAATATAATATGTACACAGGCCCAGGAAAAAAATATTAATGTTCTTCCGTAGTTGAGGAAAAAGGTGACACTGTAAAGCACAATGGAGGAATAAAAACATTAGCAAATTACAATGATGCTCTCTCCGAGCCTTGAGAAAGTAGTTCTTGATCAGAGTATGGCCTTAAGCTTTTCTGCTGCATAGAATGGTAGCTAAGTGGGAATCGAATCATCAAATTAAAGTTCATGGGAGAAATATATTCCTTGCAAGAAGAGAGGCCACACCATCAATATTCCTCTCTTAATTGCGATGATCATGCTGAAACCTGATAAAGAAAAACACTCTAGTACATGCATGCTCTTCCAATTAGATCCAAATCAAGAAAAAAAAAAAAACCCTTATATCAGAAGAGCTTGTTCAATGTGGGTATATATATATATATATATATATATATAGTAAAATAATTTATTGTTGTCTAAGCAATTAAAACCATATTTAAAAAGCAAAACTACAAGAATAAACTTATCAAGCACGAAATTATTCATCATGATTTTATCCCAATTATCTCCATATCTACTGGCTCAAAAGAGTAACCAAACATTATTTAATTTTTTTTTAAGAAATAAACTTACCATTTAATTTGCAAGCAGTACACATGTGAGTTCTCTTAGACCTGATGCACATGCAAAGAATAAGCAGTGATCTAGGGCATATAATATTTGTTTGACAAACAAAATTCTGGTGATCAATGGATACAAAAGTGCTTCTTGCTTTCATTTTTTCGAACAAAATAAAAGGCTTTCTGTATAATTGATCATGCCTGATTTTCAAGATGAGAAAATACTCTGTGAACAAGGGAAAATAAATATCAGAAGGACATGTAGAAGCATCGAAGTAATACATAAAAGTTTAGCAGAAGAATGATCAACGCACGCACGCACGCACGCATACACACAGATAGAGAAAGAGAGAGTATGCTTGGCTCCTCGCACGCCACCGGCAACAGCCAATCTAAAACAAAAGATTGGTCTTTGCTTGTGGCATACAGGGAGCCAGGCAAACCCATGTCACCTTCTTCTTTGATGCATCTCCCTTCCCTTTCGAATCCGTTTCTTGCTTCCATTGATGAGTGACTCAAATCCTCTATTGATCTTCTTGCAAAGAGAACGAATTAATCTGGGGAAACACAAGGCACGCAATCACACACATATATAGAGATAGATAGAGAGAGAGAGAGATAGATGGACAAATTCAAACTAAAGAGGTGAACGTAGAAGGCTTCTATATATAGAATATAGAAAGATATATAGTAAGGAAAAAGGGGTGGGATTTTGTTACCATATGAGAAAACTGCCTCCCATGTATAATGCCATAAATCCACTATCAACAAATGCATTTTTTTTAAAATTAATATCTCAAAAGTGAATCCTAATTAAAGCAGATTTTTTTTAACGTACACTATATGGCCTCCACCGCCACACCAACCACCATTGGAAACTTTTTTTTTCGTCTCTCTTTTTTCCATTCTCCCTCTATCACTTTTTGCTTAACAAACAAATTCCACCCATATGGGTTTGGGTAAAGCATGCATCATTATAGGGTTTATATTTGACCCATGATGCCCAATGCTCTAAGAGTTTACTATTCTTGTATTAATTTTGAGGTGACGTTAAAATATATATATATATAGATATATGATCAATGTATTTATATCGTATGTTATTATTTCAAATTCAAACTTAAATAAGGTTAGTATAAGATTTGTTTTGAGCAATCTGCATGAATTCAAAGTGGATTTAGGGTATTTACTCCATGATCATCGTAAAATTTCTTGATATCAAAATAAAGAAAAATGTGTAGTCTAGGCTCCACCACATATATGAGCAGGAGATTCCAGATAGGGATTAGTCACCCTCAAAAAAGAGAACCTCAGCAAGGGCCCCCTACTCTCTACGATAGATGTGTTCATGTTTAGTTTCTTTTACAAGCTATACATGGTCAGCCTTGATCAAAAGCTTTGATTCTACAGGTCTTGCCTTTCCCTTTCACTCTCAAATAAAGGTGATTAATGCTTTTCCCTTCTGGAGCCAGGCTTGTCGGGATCCCTTTAGGAGACTTTGGGATTCTTTTTGCCAAGCAAAGTCACCAAATGAGACATTGAATCTGAAAACCCTTCGATGCACTATTTGATCTCTATACAGTTCCGTCCCCTGTTTTGCCTTTGTTCTATCAGTGGCCCAGTGCCCACCACTTCTTTCCTCACGTTCAAATTATTAAAATCATTCTTTTAGGGGAAAAAAGATTGATGGCCATGCATTGTTCATGATGTATGCACTTGGTAATTGATATGGTATATATACATCAACCATGTACCACTTTTTTACCTGGAAATAATAATAATAATAATAAAAATAATTAAATAAAAATCATATTCAAATTTGTAAAAGACAAGAAAAAAATGAGGATGGCGGCATAATGTTTAGCATGAAAAAACTAATTTCATGTGAGCTTGGACTGTGTTTGAAGTACGTACCTTGCATTGGGATATATAATCTTTTTGAGAAAAAATGATTTTGTGCATTTTCCCCTATAAAAATTAAGTATGTCACTGTTATACGTATGATTATCTTTTGTTTTTACTTTCGAATGGATTATCTAAATAATTCAATTTTATATCAAAATCAACACTTCAATATTATAATAAATGGCTTGTTATTGTATAATTGCATGTGTAAATCAGATATTAAACCTAAATCAATTCATGATCCAGTCTAAGATTCTAGTTATGGATTAAGCTGATTAACCGAATTAATTTAATTTTAATATTTTTAAAAAATCAAAACATTATCATTTTAAAAAATTATTTTTAAAATGTAAAACTAGGTTTAACAAAATTTTAATTGGATTCGTAGGTTAATTCATATGATCAATCCTGCAAAATCCAAGTTGTTTTTTTTCTAATTCCAGTATGGGATAGGGGTTGGGTCATCCAGTTTAAGTGCTTATGTGGTATTGAAGCTGAACTTATTTATTTTTTAATATCAAGATTTGATATTTTTTTTAAATTAATTTTTAATTTTTTTAGATTGTTTTAATGTGTTAATAATAAAAAAATTAAAATATTTAAAATAAAAAAAATATTTTAAAAAATAATTCCTACCCCACTTTCTTTAGTAATTATAGTGTAAATAGTATCAGCTTATTCTAACAGTATCGATCAGACTATCGGTTATTAGGGCATCTATAACCTTTTCTCAGATTCCTACAATATCACTGCTCGAGGGGAAATGTCAATTTAAGAACAAGACAATCACGTGGTAGACATATCACTGTTTCCACATTACATGTCCCCACTCCTTAATTAATCCCGAATTAGTCCTTCATTATTATTATATTATTAAAAAAAAATAGTCTTTCACGTAGGCATGACATCATTAAATGTTTTCCTATTTTTACTGTGGCAGGACTATAGCAGTGACAAATATTTTTTCTTATATGTTTTATCTATATAATGATATTTTATTATTTTACACTTGATCTATTTATTATATATATATATATATTTTTTTTTATAATATTTTTTAATTTTTACTTTTTTTATTCACATTGTTCTTGAAAAAAAATATTATTTTTATTCTTTATAATTTGAATATTTATCACTCTACATTTGACTTATTTATACAATTTTTTGTTCTTATCTTCATTCTTTCATTTTTTTAATTTTTCTTTCTTTATATATATTTTTTAAATTATTATAAAAAGACTATGAAAGTAGTGTTTCAATATAGTGGTTGTAACATTGTTCTATTTTTCTACTACGTTAAAATTAAGTTTGAGATCTTACTTATTTTTATTAATATATATAATTTTTTTTATTAATATAAGCATTGAATTTTTGATTCATAGTTATATTTCTTACTTGTTGTAAAAAAAACGTTAATAATTCTTGCACATTAATTCATTTGTGTTAGAAAAGCTTTATTCCATGTGAAACTAGGCAAATCAAATAGACATGTTAGCATTTTTGTTTTGCATTTATTGCCACAAATTATTTTTAATTTATTTAATTAAATGTATGTATAAAAAGTTTTATTTATAATTAGCTTTTTGTTGTAAAAAAAGATTTGAAAAGCTTGCATATTTCTTTTTACTAAAAAAATTATTCGACTTGCGAAGAAGCGCGGTCAAATTAAATAACTAGTATATTTACTAAAAGAAAATGTTCTTTTTTTTCTAGAAATGGCACAATTGAAGTTTCTATGTTTTTTTTCACTGTAGTAGTTACAAATCTATCATGTAAACATAGAATAAATATATTAATAAGTTTTTAATCTTATATTAAAAAATAAAATATTTTTTTAATATTTATATAATAAACTTTAATATTAGCTAACTAACAAGGAAATGATGGAAGGTCACATATAAAGTTGAAAATAAGGAAAAACCACACGTTACCTCCCAATATACGAGACAACATCTATACTTTCTAGATCTTCTGTCTTCACTCCTACCTTTCTTAAATTGTTGTCACAGCTACATCTTACAAGTTCGTGTTACAAGACAACTCTTTAATCCTGCCATTTACTAGCTGTTGTAGACTATATTGCCATTTATTTAACCTCTTATACCTAGCTAGGTTCTTTTTTTTTATTCATTGTTTCTGTTTATCATAATTTTCTAACAAATCTATGGCTGTTTTTTTTTTTTTTTTTGTAAGTAGACTTGAACCTTGAACCGGAGACAAATCCGAATGACTCACTCGTCAAATACTATGCCCTTTGATGGTCCCTAGTTGATCATCTTTCTTTCTATCACTTTTGGCGATGCTCTTAACACACCTGATCATCAACTTTGGATAGACAAGAAATCTTTTAAGTAGGACCATTCTAGGTGGTCGGTCTATCTGCTAATAAGCTTCATTTACGCTGGTTTTGTGCCTGTGCTTTCTACATTCAAGTGATTCTTTCTCCTGTTGTTGCTGTCGCTCTTTGTCTAAAAGTTTCTTTACTTGTTGTGGCATACAGTTACCCACGTCCATATGATGTTGGCAAGGCTTCTCTGGGTATTTGTAGTATTATGGATATATATGGTAAAAAGAGTTGGGAAAATTGTAAGAGTGCATGTGCTTGGTGTTGCAGTCCAAATGCTTTTGAAAAACTTTTCCGGACTGAAAAACGAGATGATTTGATGTTTTAAGATGATGATTTCAATATATGAAAAAACATCATAAAATGCATTATTTTAGTTCGTTTAAGCACATCAAGCACTTAATTGTAAGTTGTAATATTATACATACTTGAGGTGTTGGATAGTGTATCAATATACAAGTGAGTTCATTTTATACGTTAAAATTTCAGAGTTTTGTGTAAAATATTATATAGAAAAATATTTTTTTTATGTTTGTTTAGTGTGAAATATATTTTTTTTTTAAAAAAAAAACTCAACGTATTGGAGGATACACCAATTGTTAACATCCAGTCATAAGAATCACATGAACAAATAGGAGGATTTATGAGCAACCAAATTTGAAATTTACTTTGATCTCGACACATCAAGAATGTGTATCATACCATATCTTATCTTCCCTCTCAAATATTGCATGGAAATACTACCTTGAATGCTAAGAAATGACATAACAAAAACATGGGAAGCACTAACATCCAAGAAAACAATTGTGGGCATTGGAAATTTAGACAATTATATGCATTAAAATCATGTATTAATTAACGGTCGCATCTGAATTTAATGACTACAATTAGTATACAAGAAAAAAAAAAAACTTCTATAGAAATGGTTAGCCAAGAAAAATAATAATCTTCTTGTAGTCAAATCAAGCATTAGTCAAGAGAGAAAGAAGAAAAGAACAAAATATATACAACTAAGACGTTCCGAGAGAAAATAACTTAATTAACATTGTTTTTTTTTTTTTAGCTTAACATGGAATGTCCGGATCAGCTTGCGCGCACCTCGAATAATTAATATTATTTTAAACATTGTTTTTTAAGTGGGCCAATATCATATGAATTAATGCAACAAGAATTTGATTTAGCCCAAAGCTCCTCAGCTCAAATCTGATCTTGTTACCATGGATCTGTAACATTCTGTGAATTGTTTCATCAATGTTTCGTGGTCCATGGATTATGATCATGTCGAACATGCTAAAAAAATTCTGCACGCTTGCTTTCTAAGCTAGGAAGACCAGTAGACCGCATGTTTAGCCGAGTGTAATATGAATAAGATGGTGAAGAGAGAATGGGATAGTTGTGCTTGAAGTGACATAAAATGAATCTAGGAGTTCACAGTGGTGGAAATACGTAATTTTCAACGTGATTATAACAGTGAAAATGGAATAATTGCACTTGAAGTGACATAAAATGAGTTTAGGAGGTGATTTTAGCAGTGGTTTTATTAAAATTTAATTAAATCTCATGATTTTGTTTACTTTTTTCACACCAATATAAAATAAAATATAAAATCAATGACCCACAAATAATAATAATAATTTTTATCCATTTTTTATTTCTTTAAAATGTGCCAAAAAAATAATTAATTAATAAGATACAATCAGTTACTCTTACATATATATATATTTTTTAGAAAAGCTAATGATATAACTCCAACTTAAGACTTCCAAGTTGAATAAATATTTTCCTTATTATTTTCCTTAAGACTTCCAAGTTAGTTATCTTTATATGAACGAAAGCTATGGTTAGAGTCTCGAGGGTCATCACGCTCAATCATTAATCA